>OY726517.1:20656386-20953886 GCA_963383655.1 Bathymodiolus septemdierum | reverse complement strand
ATCACGAAATTAGAGCCACTGAAGTTAAAAACATTACAAATACGTGCAATAGGGACTAACTGAGAAATGTAAACGTCATATGATGTGACCAAAATGTAAATTGACGATAGGGAAATGATAAATGTCTCCGTCGTAAGCGTTCGTAAATTTCCCCTGAAAAGGAATATATCTGAATTCAAAAATTGACACAAGAGTCGATTCTAATTTCAGTATTATTTAATGTAAATTCTTTCGAATACATTTGTTTTACAAAAGTAAGAAACATAAATTTATATATCTAATTTAATGCACACGACGCGGTTATATAATAGCGTTCATTCAGGTACATTCATAGTCTCTAAATGTTTGTAGCTAGAATAACACGGCTTGTGCTTCAAGTGGAGAAGGAACTGTATGCCCTTCTGGAACACATTAGTTTTCCCTTTTTTAATGTATATCGGGATCTTAGCTAGTTATGCTCATAGTCAATATATTAGAAATCAAATAATCTTAATGCTTTGGGAGCAAGTAAACCAAAAGGCATAAACAGGATTTCCAAAATCAGCTAAGGTTATATATCTATACTGGTGTCCAACACGGTTTCATTGTCAGAAGATGTTCGTGTCCTTTAAAAGTAACACCATGGGTGTCACTGCTAACGCATTCGGTACACCCGAGTTAACCTCCGGTTTTAGAGAGATTCTTGTTGCTCAATCTTTTGTTTTCCTTTTTCCCTTTTTGTATGTCCATTGTATTATCCGTCCTTTACGGCTTCTGATTACACCTTTGATATCTTCAAACTTTTCCTACCTATGGCTGCCGCTGATTGAACTTAGTTTTTATAAATTACATTGCATTACAGAACTGTAAATTTCAAACAGATATATCTAGTAAACCATATCAGTGTTAATTTTTTCCTACCTATGCCTGAGGGTGATTGATCTGCTAGTGTGAAAGCAGTGACTACTGGGAGGCTGGCAACCTTTGGGGACTAATAATTCATCAACTTATTTAACACTATGCAAGTAAAAAAAAAGACGTGTCCAACTTCTAAAATGATCTTCCCTTAATGAATGCCAGACCATCATTTCAAAGGTCTCATTCTACGTTTTGGATTTAGACATATTTCTTTCTCAGTGTAAATTTAACATACGATATTTACGACAAAGGAGCCGATTTTTATTTCTTTCGGTATTGTCAACCTTCCTATTTGGATGGCAACATTCCTTTTGCTACCATTAAATGGGGGTTACCTTTCTCAGTTGCTTCGTTTATTTGTATTGTTTCGGACTTTAATGACCGTAATTTGGTGAATACGCAGATATTTTTAAGCGAAAAATACCGTTTCCTTAAATGATTGACCACATTTGGTTGACCGTTATGGAAAATATGTGTCACAAATGACCACGGATATGTTCCACTTGTCGTAAGCACTTCCCGCTCCTTTCCTCATTCATGACTTATCACCGGGTTCGCAACTAGAATAACACGACGGGTTCCACTAGTGGAGCAGGAACTTCATACCCTTTCGGAGCACATGAGTACATCCCCTGTTTGTAGTGGGCCTCGTGTTACTCGATCTTTAGCTTTATGTGCATGCTTTGTAGATCGTTGTTTGTCCTTTTGTTCTTTTTCTTTTCGCCATTGTGTTGTCTGTTCTTCGATTTACGGATTCTGATTACCCCTTTGGTATCTACTTCAAACTCTTCTCACAAAATAGTATTAGCGCTATAAAAAAGCATTGTATTTGAATACAGTTCTATACGCGGAGATATGTCAACAAGGGCATTTCCCATCTGTGTGTCTAGGATCACGTAACATAGAAAGTTGTAGAGTTCCAACCTCACACATCTTAAGCCATAAAATCATTGAAAATTATATTTCTAAATGAATTAATTTGACAACTATTGTTGACTCTGAGGTAAATGTTCATGTAAAACAATCATTTTAGAATTGCTTTTTATCAAACAAAATTCACTTTTCTATTCAACAAATATTTGCCTTTTAATCCATAAATAATATGGGATTCTAATGTATCTTCTGACATCTGTGTACGTGTTTGTTTACATGTGATCCCATTTTTAGAACAGGTGACGTCATACCCTATTTTCGTACACCTAACCAAAATTAGGCTAAGACTATTGAAATAAATGTTTTTAGACCATGTATATGTTGAGATTGTTTCCAATAAATTTGGTATTCATTTAAAATGTTTTTATTTATGTTAATTTGTTTTACAGATTGTTTTTTTGTCATCATGAACATGTATCCCATATCAGTACAAATATTGACATGATATGTTGAAAATTTAATGGCTTTTGTTGTTTTTGTCATTAATTTGTTTCGGTTTAATTTTGATTTCTTTGTTTTTAATCTTTGCTATGTTTGAGTGTTTTAACTTTGTCCTTGTTTTTAAATTGTTTTTTTTATTAAAACACATTTTATTAAATATTAATATAGATAGCATGATTTCAGTACTAATCACTCTTGCAACAGGGACACAAAAATACATCTCTTTTCCTGATCACACGTTTTTCAGTAGAGTAGACCAAATGAACCCAGTGTTTGTATTGGTCACATTGTAGCCATTTTTGAATATTAAACATGGGCTCTCTCTGATTTCTTTTGGGGTGAATAATTTGCCTACACAGCACTTTCCATCATCTCTTATTTGATTTTCATCCTCAGAATCAGATTCAGAAGTGTTATTGGAATGTGTAAGTTGTTGTCTTTATGTTTCAGATATTATTTTTTATTGTTAATAACTGTTATTTTAACAGTCATTGAATTTATGGTGCTTTAGAGGATTTTTTTCTTGTGCTGTTCATCTGTGGTGTCCATGTCGTCAGTTAATGATTTTTTTCCCGATTATGACGCCATTTTCGTAAATCTGCCGTATATTCGTTTTACAGGCTCCGCCTTGCGTCGCCAGTGAAACTGCATTTGCGACCGTCAAATCCACAATTGACACCTCCAACTCTTCAAATACAGAACTGTTATTCCTTAATTGATGTTTTTTAATCAGCCACGTTGTCGTGCCTGTACCAAGTCAGGATCGGGTGTAGCATTGTAATATGTCGTGGTTTTTTGTGCTTCTGTGTTCCTTGATTTGAGATGAGATATTGTTGTTCATTTTGTTTTGTGTATTTTTTTTTCTCTTTTTTCTTCTTTCGTAGAATTAATGACAATCACTGTTTATATTTACTTTTTTTTATAAATCATCTATGACAATATATATATATATTACTACACAACTTTATACTTGTAAATAATCGTAGGATATCAAAGTTATACCACTTTCAGTTCTCCTAAGTATTGAATCAGTCATCTATATGTGTTTGTTAACGGTATCAATTTTCACTACGTTTCTACGATTTTCCGATACAATTTTGGAATTGTTTCGGTAGCGTTATATTGTTTGTTTTTCATTTTTTTTTACTTCAGTTATGAAGAAATAATATGGTTATCCTGCAACAGAGAAACATCATGCTTAAGCGAAAGTTTTCACAGTCTAGATTACATATATAACATATATATGTAAGACTGACCGACAAGGTGGTGGTAAGGAGAGAGTAAATAGGACCATGCTATATCAAAACTACGAGAAATAAAAATATATAAAAATAATGTATATCAATTTAATGAAAATGTGAAACAAAACTAATTGATTATAAAAAATCGATATTAACAAATAAGTTGTATTTGTCATCAGTTTTGGTGTTTAACGCCATTTTCAGCAATATTTCATGGCGACAAGTTTTTCAAGATTCTAAATTTTCATCGCCATATTGCTTCAAATTTAACCATATTCCCGACATCTAATTACACTATATATATATCATTACTAAGCTTATGATGCCTTATGTTACTTATATTTCCTGTGTCTCTTGATTGTCCATCCTTTATTACCACTTTGGTTTTCTCTTATAAAAACGTAGATATCTCCAGGGCCGTAACTACCATTGAGGAAACAAAACAGAGAGAGGGCGATTCTAACACAACCAGCGGACTCCTATACGTGTGAGCGGTCTTTCTCGGCTTTTCGACGCCTCAAGACTTGGTGTAGATGAACTATGATTTAAGATCGCCTGTTCGGGTTGGCAATGATTCACATCCACCGTAACTATACTGTCGAACAGGTAAATCCAGAAGCTGTTCTCAAAATATGGAATTCGAGTGGCAAGAGATAAATCCATCTTGCATTCACTGACTATAATGTACTGTCATTTGAAATTATTCATTAAAATATTATTTTAAAAATCAATCATTTGTGTAATGTTTAATCTATAATATAAAAATCGATAGCAAAAAAGTTATTTAAGGTCGTTAAGACACAATTTTCGGAAAAGGTGTGGGGGGTGGTGGACTTCGCCCCAGACCCCCCTGACATGAGGACCTCAATCGACGGTCCACATAATCCTGCCTCCCGTTTTCAACCCCTATTTACGGCCTTGATCTCATTTAGTGCTCGCGACGTAATTCTGGAATAACCGTCATCAGGTACTCTAATAATCAACAGATTGAAAAGACAAATAATATATTTAACGTTTGTTAGAGCTTGTTTAGTATTTGTCAATTGATCATTTATTTAGTAAAATGATCAATAAATCAATAAACCACTCTTTCTACCAGCTAGAAATTTCCCTAAATATATCTGTTACATTTGTATTAACCAAAATTGTCATTAGGTCAATGTGTCAAACATGTCATGGCGGTCATCATGCCAACATTTAACTGGTATGTGATAATTACAACGTAGATATCTAATTTAATACGTACATACAAGGGGTGTGTATTGCTCATGCAAGATCGATATAAGTGGGTTGTCTCGTTCTTTGTATGCAAGAAATATATGCCGTTGGGCGTTAATCAACAGCACTCAATTAATTATCACATGTTCGTGAACCAATGGAAACATTGACCAATCAGGAGTTGTTTTTATTCATATATTCATACGAACATGATATATACTATTGACAAAGAGTTTACAAACCTTGTTGGGCTTATTTGTGTACAAAGAAGTATTCATCATGTGTACGTTAAAAGAACGTCTTAGACCAATTCTTAAAAATACATTCCCGAGACGTCGTCTAGCTGTTCAAAAAGGCAAAACAGAAAGTGAAATGTTACTGGATGCAATTACAACACAAAAATTTAAACTGGCAAGGATTATGATTGAAGGGGGAGTGAATGTTAATATCTCAGTTGCCGGTGTAACACCGATGATGATAGCCTGTCTGATTCCACAGAAGAACAGCAATGAAGACAAACATGAACTAATTGAACTACTATTGGAGTATGGTTCGAATTTAGATGCAAGAGACAACTTTGGTGGCACGGCTCTGCATTACGCGCATATGTGTTGCTGTTCACGGACAATACGTTTTATAGAAAAATGTCGAGATAAAACAAAAATATGTTGGAGAAATAAAGGACCACTATCGAGTTTAAGATAGAATAGAAAGTTGCATGAGAAATTATTAATGTCAACATGAACATTTCAAGACGTTTAAGACATAAAGAAAATGTTTAATTTAATATGCTGTTTTCTGTATTTATTTATTATGATGATATTTGTTTTGTAGTAGCTTCGTATCATGGAATTGTAATGCATCTTTTAATGTATAATAGACAACACCACGTACAACACCTCTCGAGTCGATATTATTTCATAACTTATTAAGTTTTACATTATGAAATATTTCAGACGGAACTCTTTAATCATTTTGGCAACTGATAAACGATTTCTCTTCAGAAAATAAGTCCTAGTTTTTCCAAACACTTCGTGGTAAAGTCGGATGACCACGTCAGTTTTGCGTGTCAGTTCACATAAGTTTAAGTTTTGAAAATGCGTCGGCATTTATTGTGTGAAAAGAGGGTTCTGTTTGAGGGTATTCGATATTATTCTTCGGCAAATGTGAATTAGATGACCAGTAGTATCGTAAATCGACACGATTCAGCCAAAGGAAATGGAGGTCATTCGGTGGCGGTTGTGGAGGTCTTATCGGTGGTGGTGCAAATTGTATTTGCAATCCTGTTATCTCGTAATAACCGATAAAATACAATTAATACTTTATGTATATTCAGAGTTATTTATATATTCCTAAAATATACCATATTGTAGGTAGTGATAGCAAATATAGTGGAAAATGACAAAGAAGAAGAGTTCCCTTTGGCTTCACAGACCAAAACGTCGCAGTTTACCAAGACACAACTTTTTTTCTCAATTATGTAGGAAACTCCCACCTGAATTCTTAAATGATGTATATGAATCTTCGCAACAAAGTGGGAGGAAACCACTAAAAGGGTCCACTCCTAAACGAAAAAGACTTTTGTCACCTGAAACTCCAAGTAGTATATCGTGGTCCTATGATACCGTGATAGTTAAATTAAAAAAAATGGCGGTGACGATTGGTTGAAATAGCACGTAAATACACGGTATTATAGAACCCGCGGTACCATAGGATCGGACTATGCTGGACATAGTCGGCAAACGCAGCAACTGTTCCTTTAAATTTCATTCCGTCCATCATTTATAACCTGTGAATTTAACACATATTTATGAATACATAAAATTAGACGGTCATATTTGTTCCTCATGGAATGTATCAGTGATTCTTTTTTGTTTATTCTTGAACTGTCCACATATCTCCTTAATAAAAAGAATCAGAATCCTGAATTATGCAATACCTTTCTCATGTACGTGCATAACATGTATAACATTATTGACAACTGTCAACATTGTGTACTTCTTTCTACATGTACGTATATTCTTTTCTTGGTCGCACTTGGGGTATTGATTGATTTGACGTGTCACAAGTCGATGAAATATACATGTGTTATTCAGTTCAAATTGTACTTACCTAGGTATGCAAGATCCCAAATCCCAACATATAAACTATGTCTAATCGTAATACGATCCAAGTATGCAACACACATACACCACGTGTTTAAGAATTGTCTTTTGAGGTGTGTTCGATTTGCCATATATTATACCTTAGCACACAGTATGTTTCATCGACTTTTGAAATTTGCATTTTTCGTTCTATTGTATGTTGGTTTTTTCTTCTTCTTCGTCTTCATATTCTGAACAAATATTTTATTATTATGTATTTAATGCTGTTCTGATTATATGTAAATTGATGTAACTAGCGGAGAAGACATTTCTAAGTTGTAAAACTTGTGTCTGATCCATTTGTTGTTATTATGAACATGTTTAAATCATGTACGTGCATTTTACAAATAGGAAGAACCCACTATATGTGCATGTACGTTCATTTTACATATAAGAAGAACCCACCATGTACGTGCATTTTACAAATACATGTAGGAAGAACCCAAACCCTAAATGAAGATACTGAGGTATGATATTTGAACCGCGTGTATCTTGAAATTGAAAACATTATAATTTCTCTCCAACTTCAATTTTCGGAGGCCGGAAAGTAGGGGCAAGTTGTAGGAGTCGATAAGCCTTGTAAGCGTGTCGGTAAGTTGGGGGCACAAGCTTTAGAACAGGACCGGGAAGAGGGACAAGCTTTTCAAAACTGACAAGCATAAACGAGGGCGCTTGGCATCAAATCATACCCTTATACCTCTTAGTAAAGTAGACATTTTTTGTTTTAATGCTATACAAATTCAACTTCTAAGTGTTTGCTCCTACGCCCCTGTTTATATGCACCTGGTTTGTCTGTTATTGAACAGTTTTATTCAATGGCCTCTTGTAGCACAATTATATATGTAGTATCTTGAGTGAATAAAGTATTGAATGTTGAATCATTTGTTTTACTTTTTTTGTTTACAAATGGCATTTCGTATTATGTATGTTTTTGGAATAAGAAGAGTTTGAAGAAACCAAAGGGGTAATAAGAATCCGTAAATCGAAGGACAGACAACACAATGGTCAAACGAAAAAGGTCAAATGTACAAACAACGATCTACAAAACACTACACAGAAAACGAGAAACACGAACTCCACTATTTAAGCCTGGGGTGAGCTCAGGTGCTCCGGAATCAAATATATTTGCACCAAACACAATTTTGTTTATGTCAGCCCGTGACAAGTTAATAAACTTAAGATACCTTCTGAGAAGTTGTAATTTGCTTTGTATCATAATTGGTTCTTATGGTTTTGTGTGTGTGTGATTTACATTTATTTTCCTGTTCAAAGTCGTATTTTCAAAAAATCATTACTTTCTGAAAATATTAAATTTGAGACTAATTATATAATAGAAGATAACTAATATATTACCTCGACAATCGTCTTTCGCATGTGCAACTATTCACAATGAGCTTAGTCCACCACGTACAACACCTCTCGAGCATGAAAAATCTGTATAAGTGCTTCAGTTTTTGTGTAAATTTGTTTCCCCTCTGTGCTATGTATTTTATTGTACCCCTCCTTTTTGTCGTTTTCGTGTGTGTTATCTCGATTTTGCCTTGTCTTTGGACTCTATCGTTTTTTGAATAATCCCTTTACCTTGTTCCATCGTATTCTGTTATTAAGTACAATGGAACAATGACGTCAATACCTATGTCGATTTCTTTACACTTACGACTTCTTTTGAAGCCCCCCACTATTCCTCAATAACGCAGACTCATATAAATTATCTAGTGAATTGAAAAAAAAATGACTTTTTCAAAACCATTGATTTGGAATGTACTATAACTTTTTTTTTTATCCTTACTAGAGCGAGGCTGGTTTTGTTATTGCCTCATTTCCTATGATTAAATCAGCTAAAATATGGTATATCTTGGGAATATATAAATAACTCTGAATATACATAAAGTATTAATTGTATTTTATAGGTAATTACGAGATAAACGGATTGCAAATGAAATTTGCACCACCACCGATAAGACCTCCACAACCGCCACCGAATGACCTCCATTGCTTTTGGCTGAATCGCGTCGATTTACGACACTACTGGTAATTTAATTCATTTTTTCCGAAGAATAATATCGAATACCCTCAAACAGGACCCCCTTTTCACACAATAAATGCCGACGCATTTTCAAAACTTAAACTTGTGTGACCTGACACGCAAAACTGACGTGATCATCCGACTTTACCACGAAATGATTGGAAAAACTAGGATTTCTTTTCTGAAGAGAAATCGTTTATCAGTTGCCAAAATGATTTAAGAGTTCCGTTTGAAATGTTTCATAATGTAAAGCTTAATAAGTTATGAAATAATATCGACGGACCTAGAAAGTTGATAGAATTCCCCGCTTCAAAACCGTCACCAGATGGAACCGGAAACACCTCCGCACCGCCACCGTTCGAGAGGTGTTGTACTTGGTGAGACAAGGGAGGTCGATTTTTTGCATAATATAATGTTCATAAATAATGTTGTGTATTCTTTATAAATATGAAATGGCCACATTTTCCCAGCATATAAGAAATGACATACGAAACATTGTAATATAATACGAGATCGATATTGTTAGGACAATACAGAAACATCTTAGGTATCAGTACCTTTTTATTTCATTTAAGAATTGAATGCATTTTTTGTAGCTTTATAGGCGTGTAAAAGTGTGGACCGAGGCACATTTTTTGCATGAAGCGTGCCTCGGTCCACGCTTTTACACGCCTATAAAACTACAAAAAATGCATTCAATTCTTATAATTACATTTATCCTAGAGGATCAACAAAGATATCAAGTTTTTGTGGTAAAATTGTCACAGCTTTTATTACGACTAATATTACAACTTGTATAAATTGAAAATGCATATGATGGTTGCCGACTGTTTGAAATGGCAAACCATATCAACATAGTTATTGAGCAATTAACCCTGGAAATCAGAGGTTTCATGAACAATTAACCCTGGAAATCAGAGGCTAATTAAAATGTTAACGACATTTGAACGAAGTCTGTGAACATAATATATAACTGAATGCTGTTTCAGTGCAGAGAATTGTGCCATTCAAGTTCCAACAACATAAACGAAGTCTGTAAATTTTAACTATTTTAAAATTGTTCCATAATTAACTCAACGACACTCTGTGGAGCGACTTGCGGATGTTCAAAATCCTGCTATCAAACTGTCTATAACCGCTACAATGTCCCAGGCACAAATACAGACTTCAGCTCAAGTAACCACTCCTGAAAAATATATGAACACAGCAGCAGTATCTTGTAACAAGAGACTTAACAAAACATATTTACATTCAATATCTCATCAACAAGAGACCCAAGCAACATATTTACATTCAGTACAGTACATTTAAAATTGGGTGGGATATTTGGGAGGTTTGAAAAAAAATTAATTCCTCAAATTCAACCACTTCTTTTCCTCTTGGAATCTTCAAGAAAAAGGATGTGATGTAATATAATCTCCAAATATAAATTTTAGGTTTCCCCAAATACCAAAAAGAACTTCAATTACAACAACCAACAACAGTAGCCTGATCACTACGGATAAACGGATTTAAAGGTACAGTTTTAAATCCCATTATCCTAGATGATCAACAGAAATATCAAGTTTTTGTGGCAAAATTGTCACAGCTTTTATTACGACTAATATTACAATTTGTATAAATTGAAAATGTATATGATGGTTGCCGACTGTTTGAAATGGAAAACCATATCAACATAGTTATTGAACAATTAACCCTGGAAATCAGAGGTTTCATGAACAATTAACCCTGGAAATCAGAGGCTAATTTAAATGTTAACGACATTTGAACGAAGTCTGTGAACATAATATATAACTGAATGCTGTTTCAACGCAGTGAATTGTGCCAAAATGACCAATATATGCTAACCTGGAACAGAATGGTCATCCACCACAAAGTGGAGGGAGCTGCGCAATCTGTGACAAATGCCCCTTCAACAAACTGTACACATGGCATTCCTAATATTCAACCTATTCAAATACTATTCTTCAAGGCAAACTGAACAAATTATTCTTCGCATTAATACTTGAAATTACGTTGCACTCCTTTAATAAGGAAAAGATCTACCTCCAAACCCTGTTGTGAAAGCTTCAATTGCTCCCTGTATAATATTTAAAAACACTTCATTCCCGAAATGTGCAAGGTAGACCCCATCTTCTAGGAATATCCCACTGGGTTTGATATCAAGATAATGAATATAATAACCCCCCTTTATTTATTAAAAATGCTGCAACGGTGCTGTTTAATCTACGGCGACATTTTTCCATTGTCTCTATATCCTCAGAGTACCGTCATTCACTGCGTGGCAATATTTGGGGAAAAACTATGCTTGCGTGTGACACCCAAGTTATGAATTGTTTTAATTGCAGTTGTAAATAGTCAATCCTGACATTACCAATATCATTACACCCAATGTGAGTAATAATACAATCTGGTGGATCATCGAGAGGCATCATAACATTCATTTGTTGCCTAATTTTTGACACAATAAGTCCACTTCGGCCTTGTCACCATATGTTTACTCCTAACCGTTGCAAACCAAGACTGACACCTCCTGGCATTTACTATGCCTTGATGAATGCGTTTTTAATTATGGAGGATCCCACAATCCAAACACTTGTTGTATGCCCTGCAAAGCTTAGATAGCAGTTAATATTTTTGGCTAAGTGTTTGCATGGCATTTATAACTTGCAAAACCTGCAATTGTTTAAAATATTGAATGCGTGGAAAATCAAAACATTAATTCAAAATTTAGCACCTTACTTAGAGATTTTTATGTACCTTAAATACGAGGAATTTGATTTCCATCGTCCAAGAAATTTAATATTTTCATCTGACCAATGTTGTTGCCATGCCAATTCTGAAAGAATGGGATTTAAAATTTGCTTCTGCTAAACCAAGTACCGCAAGGGACTTTTTCAACAAAGCTGAAAATTGATACTTTGACAATGGTCTGTCATCAAAATGACAAAATAAAAGAGATTCAACTAGCGGACGAACCTTCATGTAATCAAGAAGTGCAAAAACAGGGCAAACTTTTTGATTCTCTTGTGGACAAATTTGCAGTATTGTTCCACTACCAAACTGATCAATCTTTGAAGTTGCCAGATATATTTCCAACATTTCATTGCTTACACTAACATTATTGACAGTTACTGTATGATTTTTAGCACATTTACTACCAACAGTCAATTCACCTACTCTAAACATATCATGGAAGGCAAGAGAGAAAACCGATTTAAACAAACTACTCAAACTGTGAACTGCATATACAAGGCAAAATTGATAAGAATAAGATAAGAAAACTTTATTTTGATTCGGCACATAATAAAACAGTACAACATAAACTCTGAGGAGCTTTTTACCGAATATACATTAACAATAAAACAACACAAGTCGCTTGCAAAGTTACAAACTAAAATAAGCTAAGACATACAGGCATAAAAAGTGAATAAATCTGAACAAGAACCCACGTGGCAAGTGCCTCTTTGGACTCTTGTTCAAGATCCACACACAGATACTCCAACATAAAGCAGCATTTAAAAAAGAAGCAGCAGGTAAAAAAAGAATAATAATAAAATAATAATACTGAATACTTAAAACTGGTACCAACATAATCAGTAAAAGCAGCACTGTCTAACTAAAAAATCAAAGAATATAAAAATTTCAAGCCAAACTAAAAAAAATGAATAATTAAACAAATAAAAAATAAAAAAAATATAAGCAAACCAGAAGCAGAATTTTAATCATCTACATGCAGAACAGTGACATTTGGACCCATTCCAGGACTGCAAAAGACTCTTGACTTGAGAGAAGCTATTTTCAGTCCTGAAATGATCTGGGAGGCTGTTCGACGATGCAGATGCAGCTAATCTGAAAGAGTTTTTACCGTACCGTGCATACTGCATATAGATGCCGGCCGGGAACCAGGTGGCAATGCCTCGTTGGGTTCCCACCAGCATCTACATGCAGCATGACATAATAAAGCAGAAAATTAAGCATGTTTGGATAAAAAATGGACAAGCACTAAAACAAAGCAATATATATCTAAAAGCTATATGCAAATAAAAAGAGCAAAAACAGTAGCAGAATATTTATCATCTGCATGCAGAACAGCAACATTTAGTACCATTCCAGGACTGCATTAAGCTTTTAAATTGAGAAAAACTGTTTTCAGTCCTGAAATGGTCTGGGAGGCTGTTCCACAATGTAGCAGCAGCAAATTTAAATGTTTTTTTTGCCATACCTTGATGTTCTGACCTGTGGAATGTCCAGTATATTGTTGTATCTAAAATAATATTTTGAATTTCGTAAATGCACAAGGTTATGGAGACATGATGGCGACAGTTTATTCATAATCTTAAATGTTTCCAGGGCCATAGTTCTCATTCTACGAATCTGCAAGGAAGGCACCTTTGCTTTTTTCAATAGATTATCATATGACCTATTGTAATCCTCATACACAAAACGAAGAGTTCTTTCTTGCACTTTTTCTATCTTTTTGGAATTTTTCTCCGTAGAAAAATGCCAGGCCAAAGGGCAAAAGCTAAAATTACTAAGAATAAAAGTATGGAAAATTGTAAGTTTGTTTAATCTGTTCAAATAAGGGCCTAAACGTTTGATAATGTTCAGCTGTTGGGATGCCTTCCTGCAGATTGTACTTATATGCGTGTCAAAATTTAATTGATAATCGATCTCAATTCCTAGTAATTTAACACTGTCTTCACATGATAGTTCACAATTTTGTATATTTATAGTTGGACGTTTTTCATAGGTTTTCTTCCCCACTGCCAAAACTTGAAATTTATCAGGATTAGCCTGCATTTTGTTAATTTTGAGCCATTCAATGAGATGATTTGAGTCAGACTCTTAGAGTAGAAATAAGTAGATCTAAATCGGGACTGCCAAAGGAAAGGGTATTATCGTCTGCATAATTATACAGAGAACTGTCTTTAATGAACAAAAATATATAATTTATGAAGACATTGAATAAGAGAGGACCAAGTATTGATCCTTGCGGAACCCCTTGATGGATGTCAGCCCAGTTGCTCAGAACACTATTGACCTTTATTTGTTGTTTTCTGTTTGATAAGTATGATTTTAGTAACGAGACCGAATGATCTGAAACTCCATAAGCTGCCAATTGGTCTAGCAGTATGGCATGTGGTAGGCAATCAAAAGCCTTTGAAAGGTCCATCAGAACTGATGCTATATAATATCTTTTTTTCTAGGGCTTCACGCCAATCTTCTAGAAGTCTGAGTAACGTTGTCTGGCATCCATGTCCACGTCGGAAAGCACACAAAAAGGGTTAAATATTGTGTCGAAAAAATCAGATAATGGGGTTCACCTATTCCATTCCCGACAGGTGGCGCGTGTGTACTATCAGTTATTCGATTCCAAGATGGCAGACGGCGATCAGCTGTGGTCGGTGCCGAAGCTCGAATATGATCTACTACGCCGAAATGCATCGACAAACGGTCGAAAAACTGACTTGATTGAAAGGTACATATTACACTGAAATCCGAACCATACGATTTATGTTCGTTACGTGTTACTTTCAATATTATTGTATTTGTTGAATGTTGAAGTTGCCCCGACTGAAAATAAAACATCTTTAAAATTATGATGACGGATCAGTTTGAATGTGCTTTCGTGACAGGATTCAGAGACAAGACCAGCAGAATTTGTCATATTTATGCTATCCATTATAATTGAAAAAGAAGATTTATAAAACCAGATGGGATTCATATCCAGGCATATATAGGTTAGGGAAAAAAAAACATTTTTATAAAAAAAAAACTGACCCAACTTTTTACACACCTTTTCTTTTTATTTTAAAAATATTCAAAAGCATCATATACATGTGATCATTCAGCATGTGAAAAAACGGGGCATATTTTCAATAGAAAAAATTATGGGGCTTTCATACGTTTTTTAAGAAACATTTTACATTTAAAAAAAAACAAAAATTATTTCACAATTTTCACAATTTTTTTTATCTTTGAAATATAAATACACAATCATGTGTAATTACCTCAATAAATATACTAATTTAAATGATGCTCATTACATTCGATATACATTTTATATGAAATTTGTACAAAAAATGTATTTCTTATTTGTCTGGTATATTTTCAAAACTGTGCAGCAATAAAAAAAAAAAAAGTCACTTTCGTTTCAAAGCATACTCTTGTCCAAATATCCTTATACCCTTGGCTAAATGGACAATATATGTTTCCATACTAAAGTAGAAAAGGTTTTTTTCTTAAATTTAATGCCAAAAAAGGGGGCAAAACTATTTCCCCCCTCCCTCAATTTTTAAAAGTAGGGAGGGCAATTGCCACCAGCTCTTTCGCCCATGAAGTGGTATTAGTGAAGTTCGAACTGTAGACTCATATGGAGCATCTGAGTTCATGTCAGTCCAGATTTTTAGTTGTTTGTGTGTCTCAGTCTTCAGTTTTCTGGGTATTTGTAATTTTTTGTCAGCCATTAAATATTTGTCTTTTTGTCATGTTATACTTGTATATTTATATCATATATTGTTATTAAAGTAATATATTGACCCTTTAAGTTTAAGACTATTTAAGCGAAGGGGCTAGCCGCTACTAACAGTAGCTAGAGAAAAATAAGGTTTCATGAATCACGAAAACATTAACAACTTTTTAATGAATATTATTACCTGATGTAATCAATGTCAATAAATACACAATTTAAACATTTAACTATCCTCACTGTGTACAAACGGACCCGGCAAAAAATGTTTGGACTCGTGCATATCTAATTCCGGAACGGAACCGGACTGTAAGAAGGCAAGAAGAAGGTAAGAATTATGTTTATTTATTTGTTTTTTGCATGAACTTGGGGGAAACAAATGCTTTATTTACCATTTCCTGCTGTCAGATGAAACATTTTGGCTATGTCATCGTATATTAATTGAGAAATAAGCGATAATGTGCCGCAAAATGACGATCAGCTTGATCCCAACCCCGAATTTCGCTCCGTTTCTCTTTGAATTGCTCACATTCAATGGAACGAAATGTATTGAAGGAACGATTGATGAATAAAGATGACAAGAATCGTCACTTTGTGCTTTTAATTATTGATATAAGTAAGCACGGGGCGAAAGAAATGGGTCGTGTCAAAATGGCAGGACCCGGTTTCGTGAATGATGTTACAGCATGATGACCCGGTTTTGTTCCAAAAAATTTAACGAACAAGCAGGAACCAAAGCAACAGAAATCCACAGCCACCATTGTTTATACTGTGATACAATATTTCCACAATTCGATGACTTAATAAAACATTCTAGAGAAAATCATCCACACCATTGTTATTACTGTAAAACAACCTTCGTCTTATTTGAAGAAGTAATAAAACACTCGACGGAAAACCACGGCTCACTAATGTTGAAAGTTAAATACCTTGAACTGAATCCATCTAGTGGACATTATGGTTACAAAAGCCATAATTTTAATGTTATTCCAGAGAAAATAAAGGCTTTGGTTCCCGTTTGTTCGTAATATTTTTTTTTAGCAAAACCGGGTCATCATGCTGTAACATGTCCGTTTGTACACAGTGATCCTATGGTGAAGATTAAAATACATGTATAATATGTCTTAAATACAGTCCTTTGTACAAGATGCTTTTGAAGTACTTGTTTGAGTGGTTTATTTATCTGTATGTGTACTTTGTGTAACTTTACAATCATTATGGCTTCTATAGTACAAGGTAGTACATTTCAATTAAGTTGAAAAGATGTCAGTTCAAATCTGACTGGAAGCTAATCTATGAGCTTTTTAATGTGTGTTTGATGATATTGACTGTATTAACTAACTTCAACTAAGCAACTTGGGCACAAATCCCTTGCTTAATGAGTTTTGAAGGACTGCTCCTTTTTCAGTGTGATTTTTATACGACCACAGAAATTTTGTTGTGGTGGTATTATGTTATTGGTCTGTAGACAAAATGGTTTCCTATCTCATCGGTGGTGTAATGGTGAGCATTCTCGCCTTGAGTGTGTTAGATCCATGGGATAGAGCCCTAGTCTGGTCAAACCAAAGATTATAAAATTGGTATGTGTTGCTTCTCTGCTATTAAAGCATGCAAGTAAGAACAAAGATTGGCCGACTAGGAATCGGAATATTCATTAATGAGCCCGAGTGCAGTGACATGTCTTCCCACTCACTTGTTTTCTTTATTAGACACCAACATTTTTTTTCAAGCATCAGGTATAATAGATCAAAAATATTGTTTATGCATACATGAGGTAAAAGATACATGCATACGAGACCTAAAAAAATAATTGTGTGTTTAGGGTTACCGGTAACCCTGTGAAAAAGGTTAGGTAAAGGTGACCAGGATTAAAAAAAAATTGCATTGGATATATTGGGCATGCAGATGTTCCAAGACTGTGCTCTTTGAGAAAAAACTAATAAAATAGCTAGAATTATGGGCACTAAATTTTAGGTAGGGTTGAGTTAACCTAAGCAAGCAATATTTTTTAGGGCTGAGGTGTATTCAGGTCTACTTTAAAATTTTGACATAGTGTAAAATAAACTATTTTTATTCTAACCCCCCCCCCCTCAGTAGCAAAATGGTTAGTGCTTTTTGTCTTATTAAATATATCGAACACTATGCTTAGAGGAGCCATTCCTTAAGTAAAAGTAATATAAACTTTTTATTCAATCAACACTGGAAGATATCTAACATAATATTAATAATCCCGACACTCTGAGAAGCCGATGTCCTTGAAATGTCATTATGTGCCGAGCAAACCACGTCGTATTTCCCTGGGGTCCACGGACCTCTCGTTGCATGGCCAGTCTTCCTGATAGCTACCCTCATCTTGTTAAACACAGCATTTGTGGCATTTTACACGAATACACATACATTTTTTGTAAATCAATATCGTAGTTTACATTAGTTACGTTATTGATGCTAACCGAGGAGTTCCGAAAGTAATAACTGATGGAACACATGCGCCACCTATTAGCGTAAAAATCGTAGGCGAACCCCATTGTGTTTCAAATACCTTTTCAAAAATTTTAGAAAAAACAGGAAGAACACTCACAGGTCTATTATTTGTTTTACTTAATGGGTCATTTTTCTTGTGTAATGGTGTTACCTGAGTTTTTTTAAGAGAATCAGGAAATACACCAGTGTCAATAGACAAGTTTATCAATGATGTTAACTGGTTGGATATTATTGGTTTACACTGTTTGATAACTTTGGCTGGAATGTTATCAAACCCAGAGGCTTTTTTTATATTTATTTTATCTATAATTTTTTCAATTTTTTCAGATGTTATATGCTGGAATTCAAAATTTTTCTCCACATCCACATGATTTTTAATTTCCAATATACTAGGGTGAGTAGCGGAGTCATATACAACGTCTTCCCCAATTTTATCTGCAACTGTAGAGAAGAAAGTATTAAACTTTTCAGAAACTTCACATGTATCATTTATAATTTCATTGTCTTCACACAGAATTATATTCTGATCCCCAGAGTTACATTTTTTAGAGAAAAATGGTTTAACAGTTTTCCAGAAGTTGACATTTTTAGCCCCACCCGTACAGCGTTCAAGAAAATAAGTTTTCATAGAATTCTTTTTTAATTTTGTTACCAAATTTCGCTGCTTTCTAAATTTTTGCCATGTTTTTGTGTTGCGATTTTTTGTATATTGGGAATAAAACATATGTTTTCTGTATATGGCTCCTCTTAATTCACTGTTCATACACGGAAGTGGATTTTTACGGGGTTGTCTATTTTTCACTGGAGCGTGTTTATCACGTACACTTTTAAAGGCATTTTGATATTAATTATATACATTGTGTACTTCACTAGATGTTGATAAATTCTCAATATCTGGGAATGAAATTTTTTCAAGATCACAATTAAATCTATCAGTATCAAAGGTTTTATAACTTCTGTAAGTTATTATTTTTCTTTTCTGGACTGGGACGTCCCCTTTTATTGTGACTGAGATTATGTTATGACAGTCACTAATACCAGTAAGAAAATTTTGTATATTAAAACATTTATTTTTCTGATTTGTTAAAACCACATCCACCAATGATGGGATACAATTTTTCATAAAACATGTTGGTTTTAAGACTAATTGTGAAAAATCAAGGACATCACATAAATCTTTTAAAGCTTGATATTTTTTTATTATTTAACATATCAAAATTTAAGTCACCCATTACTATAATATTATCATAATTTATAATACATTGATCTATGTTCTTAATAAAATGAGGGGAAAAATCATTATCAGACATTGATGGGGGCTTATAAATGCCCATAACAAGCCACTTGTTCTTGTTTATATGAACTTCCACGCTGATGTTTTCCAGTGTTTCAGACTCTAAGTTTGTTTTCCTACTTACTGGGAAATCGGTATTTATGTAAGCAAGTATTCCGCCACCCTTTGAGTCTCTATCGCGTCTCAATAATTTGTAGCCCTCCGCTATGAATAGATTGTCATTAAAAGTAGCGTCCAGCTTCGATTCCGCGACAAAGAAAATGTCTACAATTTTATCAGACAGAAGTTCTTTGATTTCATCGAACTTATAACGATAGCTATTGATGTTTATGTGGGCTGCTAATAAATTTCTAGGATGTAACCTTCTAGATTCCCGTAGTCTTTCAAAAACAGAGTTTATTTCTTCGTTTTTGTTTACACCGGAAGTTGAATTGGATGTGTTCGATGTATTTTCCAGGGTCTCATCAAAAACAGTATTGTTATTTCTGACTGATGTATTTAGAAAAAACGAATCAGAAAAGGCAGGCAAGCGATCATTACAAAGATGACAGAAGTATTGATCGTCACATTTGGCCAAAATATGGTATTCCTTTACTGTTATGGTTGTACATCTCAAGTGCGTCCATTGATCGCAAAAGTCACATTGTAATGCTTTCTGGTTACTCTTTACAGGTTGTTTACATTTTGTACAGGGGTACCGTATGGGTCCAGGGTTATAATGGACGTCCCCGCTCATCATTATATATCAAATGAAGCAATATTTCGTGGTATTCTTCATTTCAATGGTTGATGTTTGTATTGTTGTTATTGGTCGGACATTTGTGGTCACCAAACATGTATAGAAGCCTAGGTTTTCAGGTCTTTCATATCTCAAAACAGTTCTTGGGGCTCTCTCTGGTGTTAATCTTAATAAAATTCCAGATAGGATGAGAGCAAAATTTAGTGCACTAGTTCCGGCCGCCATTTTTATATTTCTATAATATGCTATTTAAAAGTTCTCTTGTAATTGCCAATCTTTTGTCTTTGCAAGACCGTGACCGCTTTATACCCTCGACCATTTTTCTAACTATAAATCTCTGTGTATTGTCCTCAAAATTGTTCACCTTATTGTGAAAACTCAATCCTGCAAGGTAACAACTGACTATAATATGAACGTTCACATTTAAATAAATGAGAAATAAAAAA
This sequence comes from Bathymodiolus septemdierum, assembly GCA_963383655.1. NCBI lineage: Eukaryota > Metazoa > Mollusca > Bivalvia > Mytilida > Modiolidae > Bathymodiolus > Bathymodiolus septemdierum. The sequence goes on along the minus strand of OY726517.1, from coordinate 20,933,554 downwards.
AATAATTCTTGTAATGGAACAGGCCAAATATCTTTCAAGCCAAATTCTTTCCTAAAATAACCAAACAATTCCAACCCTTTTTGATATGTTTTCACTGTATTGGGAGCAAGCAAATTATCCAACAAAAACTTTATTTCAGTCTCGAAATGTTGTTCAATAATTCTGTAGGGGTTTCTGCAGGATGCTGATCTGCATTGGGTGCAACTTCCCTGAACTAGTTCATCTGAAAACGAGACAAGGCATCTGTTATCATGTTAATTGACCCTTCAATGTGTACTGCCTTAAACGGCATATTATTGCGCAATGTACACAGCACTAATGGGCGATGTAGCTACATCACTGATTTCGATTTGGAGGTCCTCTTATTTATAATAGTAACCAAAGCCATATTATCTACTCTGAATACAATTTGCTTGTGTGTAAAATGGGATTCCCAAGTAAACAATGCAAGAATAATGGGTACAAGCTCCAATAAAGTAATATCCCTCATTATTTCATCACCAGCCCATGACTCTGGCCATTTAAATTGTATCCAGTGACCTGCAAAATATGTCCCGCAACCCAGATGTACATTCCCAGCACTGTCGGTAAACAATCCCATAGCCTCGTTTGTTAACGAAGGCTTTTCAGGAATGTAGCATTTCCCATTAAAATCATTCAAAAAATTCAACCAAACTAAGGCATCGGACTTAACCTCCTGTGTAATTCTTATTAAATAAAAAGGTTTTTTTTAACTTTAACTGAGGACAAAAGATCATAAAACCTCCGTGAAAATGCCATTGCTGATGGGATTACCCTTGCACAAAAGGATTTTAATCCTACTGCAGAATCCAGAAACCTATTCTTGATTTTTCTCCTTATTAAAATTTCTTCAATATATGATTTCAATTTTAAGAGCTTACAACTAAGAATCCTGACCACCATCAAAACTGTGTCAATTTCTAAACCCAGAAATGTTAACACTGTAGTTTGATGTACTGCTTTATTTTCCGCAATTGGAACACCAAGTTCTTCACTTATTTTAAGGAAAGTATTCATTAGAATTTCACAATCATTTGCTAAAGCCTCCCTTGCAAAAATAAAGTCATCTAGGTAATGGTCAAAAGTATGTATGCCAGATTTAATTTAAACTAACCAATGCAAAAAAGTTGAAAATTTATGAAGAAAAAAAAAAGGAACAAGAAATTGCACAGCCCATTGACAAGCACTTGTCGATATAAAATTTACCTTCAAACATTATCCCCAGAAGACCGAATTCAGCAGGATTTACAATTAATAAGCGAAAAGCTTGACTAATGCCAAGCTTTGTTATTTTTGCAGATTTCCCTAATTCAGATATCATATCCATGACACTCTCAAATCAAGTATATTTAACTGCGCATACATCTTTGTCTATAAAATGATTTACACTAAATTGATTTGGATATGACAGATGTGTTATCAACCTCCATCCATTATCAGGTTTCTCAACTAGGCCTATGGGTGATATTCTCAAGGTAGAAATTGGTTTCTCAGAAAAAGGGCCCAAAACTCTTCCCATTTTTATTTCCTTGTCTAATTTAATTTGTGTTTCAGCCTTGTGTGTTTCTACAGATACAAGATTTGTTGACCATATAGATATACGGGGGCAAGTATGCTGAAGTCTAAAGCCATATTTAAATCCTGATAGTAATAGCTCTGCTTCCCCCTATTATTATATTCAGCCAAGTATTGTTCAAGTACATTAATTTTAATTGGAGTACTGCCTTTGTGCCACAACCTGTCTTTGAGGTCTTGTTCTTGTAACTGTCTCTGGATATCTGAAATTAAACTGGTGAGCATTGCTTTGTGGTGTCAGTAACCTTAATTGCGAACGAGCCCTGCCTAACTGAAACTGTGGCCTAGGCCGGTTGAACTCAAGCCTAGTATTACTTTGCCGAACACAGGACATTAACGAATGAGCACCAAAACACCTGGTCTGTGCAATTTTGCTCATTACAAACATCATTGTAATTGAAAGCATAACATTTGTATATCATATTGCTTGTGAAGCTTTGATTGACATTATGTGGGTTTATATATGAAAGCCATAATTTTACATCGACATCAGCCCAATTTGCATTCGTATTTTCTGCCATTTTTAGCCTCAACTACTCATCATACTGCTTCCAACCGAAATTATTTGTACCACAACGTTTTGCCCCTAACCTTACTGTATTCATATATTTCAACAAGCCCTAAATTTTCTGTGCATGTGCTGAACAATAAATACTAAGAAAAATAAAAAAAAGCATCTGTCCACAGTTCTATATTTGTTATTTTTGGCTGTTGCTTTTATTGTATGACTAACTGCCTTTGCACAATTGAAATTTTTTACTGATTGCTAGCGTCTATTAAATTTGAATTTTGCAACAATAATGCCAAGTCAATATACTGACCCATCATAATTGTTTCTTTGTTGCTCTGAGATACATGCCTGCCCAGTTCATCTCTTGCCCTGGTGCATGTTTGATTTGAATTTATAACATTGGTAGAAATGATTGGTAAACTGAGTGCGTTTAACTGACAAGTAACAATACCTTGCAAATTATATGTACCTGGTTGAGATGGTGTGCTACAAATAGCAACAGGTTGTGCTTCAGTTACATATGGATGTAAGCCTGATGTTAATACAGCAGGAGGAACTGATGGAAGACCAACATTCAACTGTGTGACAACTGTACCTGGCATCGAGTACGTCATATTATGCAATACTGCTGGACTCGAGTATTGAGACGCTACAATGCTCGGAGCTGGAAAAGTCATATGTGTATTTGGCAACACAACAGTAGTAACAACTGCAGTACTATGAACTAATGGTGCCCTAGTGTAGATCAATTCAGTCTCTGGTGCAACAACTGTAGTACTTGGAGCTATCGGTGCCCTGGTACAAGTCATCTCGGAAGCCGTCTCTTGTGTTGTTATGCCACTCAACACCCTAGGCCGATTTCTATCCGTCACCATTCTTTTCTTTGCTGCTGCTGCCCCTTGCCCTTGAAAATCTAAGTCAGCTGGTGGTGCCCTACTTCTTTTTGACCGTCTCAACATTATCTGGAAATACAATTATATTAATACATAACTTGACCTATAATACTGTATGTCAAGTTATTTTCTATTTATTACTACATGTATATAAATATCACGCAAATTCCGGTTCAGGTCAACCATGAAACATCATGTTGCATTGATTTCCAATGAAATTATGACATCATGATAAACGCATACGGTAACTTTTTTTTTTTTCATGTGTATGTGGTTCAATCGATAACCAAGGCCACGAACACTGATGACTCAAGGATATAGACTAAACCCTCCTCGCTTTGCCTGATTTATGAATTTTATTGTTTTTGACGGTTTGTGTTGTTTCCACTTTTTTGTATATGTGGTACGTATGAAACGATGAACAGCGAACGTATGAAACGATGAAAAGCGCCTCGAAGACATGCGATTCTAAATTAATTCATGTAATTAAATTGATCAAAAGCTGTGACGATGGCGTGAATCTATGAAAGGCGATCAAACGTCGTTTCAAAATTTGCTTCTCTCCTTTTTTTATCCTAAAACAGCTGAAATTAATAAACTATCCGACCTTGCTAAAACCTATTTTGCACAAATTAACATGTTTTAACAAATATTTTTTACAATTACGATGGATTTAAAAAAAAAAATTCCTCAAATTCAACCACTTCTTTTCTTCTTGGAATCTTCGAGAAAAAGGATGTGACGTAATATAATCTCCAAATATAAATTTTAGGTTTCCCCAAATACCAAAAAGAACTTCAATTACAACAACCAACAACAATACCCTGATCACTACGGATAAACGGATTTAAAAGTACAGTTTTAAATTCCATTAAATCACACCAAAATTTAATATAGTTGAATTTTTCGTTGTGAATTCTATTTGTGTTAGATTATTTGCTGTTGGAAATTACTACGCCATTGATTGTTTACATCTGACGTCGTCATGAAGGCACGTGCAAGTTCGGGTTTGAGTTTTATTGGGATGTAAAACATCTCTTTTATAATGATGTGACCACTTCATAACCAATCATATTGTAACATTTCAATGAAAAATGGAAGTAATGTAATTATTCCATATTGAATTTCTATTGCTGTTTGTTTGTTTTTGTCGGGGAATGTTTTCTTTTATGTTGTTTATTGTTTTGGTATTTTTTTGTCTTAACAAACATTTAAGGAAATGAAATTCGACTGTTTTAACTAGTAATCAGTTATAGAATATTCACTGATCTTAGTATTGTACTCTCTATGTTTATAATAAATGTTAAGAGTGCAGTCTTGTGCGTATTCAATTAATCAAATATTTTGTTCTTCTATCTTTAAATGTTTATGACTAATTGATATTAGATATGTTAGAAGTGACAGTTGTGTTATTTTTGTCCTATACGTAATATCGAGGGGTTAGTGCCAGAAGGTGTTATATCGGTATTTTTCTGAAACTCTGCTTTTTATGCCAGTGGATACAAAATAAATGCATTTAATTTGTCTAAAATTATTAGAAATATACAATAAATAAATAAGAAGATATTGCAAAATAACAAAAGGTGCTATTATGAAAAATCATAAAATCAGTTATTTCAGATAGTGTTATCTGATTATATTATTAATCCAGAAGGGTCATTACGGTTTTCACAGTTTTCCGGTTGTTGACTGATTTTGTCTGTTTATTTAATTATGAGTTTTAACTTTCCCTTTGTAAGATTGTTCGGAATTCGGTAATTTTGTTATTACACTTATTCATTATAACACCATCTGGAATTCATAATCTAGCAGTCTTGGGAAATTACAGAACTGAAAGCTGATATCTCATTTTATTTATGTACTTTAACACACATTTTGTGCTGAAAGCATTTCTTATCTATAGCTTGGGAATGTTTGCAGTGATAAATTTGTTGCTAACTTATATTGTGTGTATATTTTATAATAGGATTTTTTTTTATTTTCATATTCTGGTTATGAATTCTCTGTATTGAGGCAAGTGTTTTTGCATACTATGACACTATTATATCACTCAGATATTTCTTCCTTTTTATCAGTGTTAAATTATGTTTTTAATTGTAAGTGTATACTTTAATGGTGTAAGCTTAAATTACAGAACATTTGTCTATTAAAGTCTCTTTTATAAATGATAATCACAACCCTCTTTTTTACTTTTAATATTATTAATTTTTTGATAATGATATTTTATGATTTTGTTTTTATTACAAAAGAAGATTGAATAATGTTAATTTTGCACTTACATGTATACTAAAGACCTAAAGATGGAAAGCATCAGTAAAGCAATATGGTCCGATTCAGACGATGAAACATTAGTCAAAACAGCAAAACCGGAATTATGGTCAGATTGTGATGAGGAAGCATTGGTAACTGTTGCACTTTCTACAGATACAATACCTTGTGACAAAACTGGTATTGCTATTTACGTTGCAGAAAAAATAAAGGAAGATAGGGAGGATGAACAGAGTGAATGGTCAGATTCTGATTCAGATTGTTTCGATATAATGAGAACAAATCAATAATCACGTAACATTGATGAAATTCTTGCTGATGACACATCTGAAGTAGATATAAAAGCTGTAAATGTTTTTCTACGTGCACAGTCCAAAGAGAGAAAAAATTAAATTGCAACTGATGATGTTGGCAATAAAGAACCAGACAATGACACAATTTATATTGATGAATTTGACAATGAAATTCAATATGAAAACAATGACAGCTTAAGTGATGATGCTGGAGAAAAGAATAATATTTCAATCTCTAGTGGAGATGACTACAAACAGACTAAAAACGATATCAATTCTTCAGACTCAAACACCGACCTAAATTGGGAGAACAATTCTGACAGTGAATCAGATAATGCTAGAAAGAAAGTGGAATTAATGAATATTCGAGATAAATCGTGGAAGAAAAAACGAACAACTAAAAAATATCGCAAAAACCCCAAAACCAAAACACCAGAGACTGACCATCTATAAAATTTTGACAATTTGGAAGAAGAAACAGCTGTGCTCAAAAGCAAACAGGACGAAATGAGACGGAAACGAATAGATCGAATTCACAAGAAAAGAATAAATGCATTACTCAAAAGTAATGGATTAAAACGAAAACGAGTTCCAGCAGATGGAAATTGCTTTTTTGAAGCCATCATTAAACAGCTTAAAATAATCGACACTGTGGACAACACTAGAAGAACATTATATGACCGTATGCTCAAATGTGTGAACCATTACTTAGGATTTGTACAATCCGAATCGGAAACGTTACAGTCACAAATTGAAACCTTTCTGAATTATATCAATTCGTTATCCCACAGTGGCCAGTGGTTGGCAGGTCTTGTGGATGTTCTACCGCTTGCAGTTTGCACCATGTATGAAGCTAATCCCACTATATATAACAGTAATGCAGTACAACCAAACATGCGAATCACCCCCTCTTTGCTGTCTGATGACATTGAAAAAGAAATTAAACTAGTGTACTTGACCATTCCAGACAGAGAACATTATCACTCTGTCATAGAAATACAAGTAGTATCAAGTGAAAACAACACTCCAAATGACTCAGAAGAAAGCATTGTTACATTACGATTACGCCAAGAAAACAAGCAAAATATGTTTCACCACCAAAAAGGATTGTTACAAGAAAGCGTAAAGCTAATCCTGATAAATGACAGAAGAATGTAAGAAAGAGACTGAGACAAGCTGGAAGTGAGTATACTGATACCAAGGGAAAGACTGTTGAAGCCAGAGAAATGAAAGACATTGACTGTAATAAATGTATATTTGAATGCTCGTTGAATACAGATGAAGACAATAGGAGAAGAATATTTCAAGAATACTGGGGGTTAAAGTCATATGATAGACAAAGAGACTTTATATGTTCTCATGTTCTTCAAGGGGAGAGGAATGCAAAAGGAGGTGAACAAAGAACGAGAGAGGTGACAAGAAGATACAAATTTGATGTGGATGGAAAGTCTGTCCGTGTTTGTTTGAAGTTTTTTATTGCAACCCTTGGTATTGGCATTAAAACTGTGGACTATGCTTTGAAGAGGAAACAGGCTACTGACAGTCCCATAAGGACAAGAGAGGTAAAGGAACTTATCATAGTAAAACACCTTTAGATATCGAACGTATTCACGCTCATATTGACTCTTTCCCAGCAATGGAGTCACATTATGCCAGAAAAGATTCCAAACGAAAATACCTGAGCAGCAGTTTAAATATACGTAAAATGTATGACTTGTATGTGAAGGAATGTCAGCAAAAAGGGCCGGAACATTGGAATCTAAAGATGAAAAGAATCATCAGGATCATATGGAGCGTAAACAAAGCGGACGTCAAGAGAAACAGAAAGACAAAGAGGATGCACATAAATATAATCATATCCATACAGCTCCATTTGATCTTCAAGCAGTACTAACAGCACCCTGTTCGCTAGCAAGTCAGGCCTACTATTAAAAAAGTTACAATTTTACTGTCTATTCCCTTAGTGATGGAAAAGGCACTTTGGAATGAGACTGAGGGCCAACGAGGATCTTGTGAGATAGCAACATGCCTTCATCTGTATTTGAACTCATTAAGTCCTTGTACTGAGCAGGTGACTTTGTTTTCAGATAGCTGTATTGGTTAGAACAGGAACAAGTTTGTTGCCTCAGCACTGCTTCATGCTGTTTGTACGAGCACTTACCTAGAAGTTGTAAATTATATTTTTTTAGAACCTGAACATACGCAGATGGAATGCGATTCCATGCATTCCGCCATGGAATATGCGAAAAGGAAAACCAATATATATGTTCCGGGATACCATTGCGTCTATGGCAAGAAGAGGCAACCCTTATCCAGTCATCCCTGTTAGACAACCATATATTGTTGACTTCAAGAAAGTCCATAAGGACCATTACCGCAATGTGACATGTGACATAAAAAATTATAAAATTATATGGAACAAAGTAAAACATATTCAGCTGAGAAAAGAGAAGCCAGGAAGTATGTTTGTTAAATATGACTTTTCAGAAGAATTCATGGAAATTGAATGTACACCAAAAACAAGAGGAAAAACCAAAAAAACTAAAAACATTTAGCGAATTCCCCCAGAAGTATAACAGAAGACTGGCAATATCTATTGCCAAAAAGAAAACCTTCTATCACTATGCAAATCAAAATGTTAATCAAATCTAACAAAGGAAATTATTGTATACCCCACTCCGGAATTCAATTAATGAGCAAAATATTGATGATATTGCTTATGACGATTCGGACAAATGCGAGTTATTGAATAAATATTTTAGCTCAATATCAAAACTGGACGAAGAAAATGTTACTCTCCCACAGTTTGACTCGAAAACAAATAATATTATTCACGAAATACATATAACAGAGAACGAAATTATTGATGTTATTCAAATTCCTGACCCAAACAAAGCAACAGGACCAGACAAAATAAGTAATAAAAGGCTTACAATGTCTCCTGAGAAAATTACAAAGCCCCTTCTAATAATATTTAATAAATCTTTACAACAGAGCAAATATCCTTCTAATTGGAAGAGTGCACATGTTATTGCAATTTTCAAAAAGGGTGACACATCCATACCCTCCAATTATCGCCCGATATCTTTAATAAGTTGTGTAGGTAAATTATTGGAACGAATAGTTTATAAACATGCTTACAATCATCTTGTTAATAACAATCTCATATATAAATACTAATCGGGGATTTTGCTAAAACATTCCACTGTCCATCAACTATTAGAACTATACAATTCGATCCTAAACTCTCTAGAAAAAAAAAGAATTTAGCTGCTTCGTCTTTTGCGATTTTTCTAAAGCTTTCGACAAGGTTTGGCACAAAGGTCTTATTCACAAAATGAATTCATACGGAATTCAAGGGAAGTTAATAAAATGGTTCGAAAACTATCTGTTCAAAAAAAGACAAAAAGTAATTAATAAAACCTCTTGGTCAAGTTTCGAACCTGTCTCAGCTGGTGTACCCCAATGGTCGGTATTGGGCCCCTTCATGTTTCTAATATACATAAATGATATAGGAGAAAAAAACGTATATCGTTGAGTAGATTATTTGCTGACGACACATCACTCGGATATACTAGTCAAAGTGTTGATCAAATAAAGACTGTAATAAATCATGATCTACTCGAACTAAATGCCTGGTCTAGTAAATGGCTAATGTCATTCAATCCTGAAAAAACAGAAATCTTGTTTTTCTCCAATACCGGTAACATAGACAACATCGAATTTTCTTTTAATGGCAAAATTATCCCTTTATCTACTAGTCATAAGCATCTGGGAGTTACCCTCTCCCAAAATGCAAAATGAATTGAACATTTAGAAAATATGATAACAAATATAACCAAACATTTAGGTATATTACGGAAATTAAAATTCAGTCTAAATAGATCCAACTTAGAAAAAATGTATTTAGTCTACATTCGCCCCCTTTTTGAATACGCTTGTGAAGTCTGAGATAATTGTGGAATTGGCTATTCACACAAATTAGAAAAACTTCAATTAGACGCTGCCAGAATTGTAACAGGTTTACCCATTTTTACAAAATCGGAGTATTTATATGCTGAGACAGGTTGGGAAACACTATCAGAGCGGAGATATCGCAGAAAACTCCAATTATTTTTTAATATAAAATGTGGAATGGCACCTGAATACTTGCGTCATCTAGTTCCCCCAACTATTCAGAGTACTACTATATACCCTTTGCGAAATGGTGATAATTTAATAGTTCCTTTCTGTAGACTCTCTATAACCAATTCGTCATTTATTCCTCCACAGTTAAAGAATGGAATAAACTTGACATTTCAATCAGAAAATTAGAATCATTATCCAAATTCAAAAACGCTATTCGTCTTAACAGCCAATCAAATAAGATTTTAGTTCCCAAACTTTATTACTATGGCCCTAGAAAGTTAAACGTGATCCTAACACAAATTAGATGTACAGCTTCTTTCCTCAACCATGATCTACACAAAGTTCATATTTTATTTAGCCCAGCGTGTAGCTGCGGTGCCCCCCAAGAAGATGCAAACCACTTCTTTTTTGTTTGTCCCAAATATTCTGAAATAAGAAATGATCTGTTTCTCAGCATAAGCGATTTGTCTCAATTGATCAATGCTTCACTTCTCACATCAGGAAGTGAAACCTTAAGCTATGCAGATAATTGCTTTATTTTTTATTCAGTTTTTCGATTCATGAAAAGGTCTAAGCGATTTCTAATCGTTTAATGTACTAACCAATCACCATCCAGCATCCAAACACACACACACACACACGCATACTCTTTCCTCATTTCTTTTTACTCGTTTACTATTTTCAGCTATATTATATGATAAAATTGTATTTTTCTTGTTTTCTTGTGCATTCTTAATATAATGTAATAATGATTGTATATATATAGGAGAAGACTCCATATGTTGGTAAAACTTGTGTCTGATCCTCTTTGTATCATTGATCAAATAAAATAATTATCAACTAAAACCCAGTGATTACTGATTATTTTATGAGATCATCCCAGTACTAAAAGAGACAGTTTGCCAGAGTCTGATGTAAATGAGGATGATAAAGACTCAGATCTTGACTAAAGTGTAGATAGGAAATAATTTGTAATTGCATGCTTTGAATGCTATATGCTTGAACATATATTACAATTTGCATGATAAAATACAAGTATTATTCTAGTTTGAGTTCGTATTTTTTACAGTGACTTCTGTTAAAAAGGATTATCTTAAGATAAATTCAGATATATGTCCATGCTAGAATGCGTTATCTTCACATAACACATGATGGCACACACAAAAAAATTTCCAATATTAAAAACATCTGGTTATACCAGAAGGTGTTATAACTTATATTGCCTTATATGGAAAACTGATGCTTCGAGGATATTGTATTTAATATACATTTAAAAGGTACATATCGTGAAGATCGAAATGCCAAATATCTAGTATATTCTATTTTCTGCTGAATTACAGTGTACATTTAAGAACAAAAACCTTGATATTCAAAAATAATGAAAAACACGTCCATCAACGACAACAAATATGTTGTTAATCAAAACTCGAGCATGTTGATGATATCAGTTTCAGATAACTTTTTGGTAGAATCAGAATGTTTTTTTTACAAAATAAGATCTGTCCCTTCTTAGCACAAGGTATTTGTATCTACGTTGGCCATTCCTTTTTATGAAACACAGTTGGACCAACTTCCTTAATTTGTCATTCAGCTTAGAGTGAGGAATAGTTGTGTAGAGGGTATATTAAATGCTATTAAAATGCAAAAGGTTAAATGAGATAATATTTACAACTATTGAATATGAATTTAATATGATGACAATACTATTTTTACCAATAAAATATTAAATGGTGAGTTATTACACAATTGTATGTGTAATTTGTGCTTTGTGTAATTGTGCATGTTTTGAGCACAATAATTATGAACTTAATTTCATATTTAGGTTGCCATGATATAATACACACTGATGAACAACAGCATGCTATTGTGATCCTTTGGGGTATAATCCTGTATTTTGATTCCAAGACCTTTGCACCCGAGTGTGAGGTAAACATAGTTGTTTTTATAGTTTTGCTTATTAATGCTAAATTTGCTGCTTATTATTTTATTTATTATAATGTTTCACTTATTCTTATATTTGTCTATACTTAGTTTTGCTATTATTTTGCTTGGTATTATAATGCTTAGTTTATTCTTATTTTTGCTATGGCTCATGTGAAGCTATTTGATTTTACATGTAATAACACTTTTATTTAATATTAGAAAATGTCCATGAGAACCATGAGCAGGTATATATTTCATTCATTATGTTAGAATAATGGAATAGAACACTAAAAGTCTGATCAGAATTGTAATTTATTTTATTTTAAATATTCCAATGTTAGTATGCATAAGCTATCAGAGATATCTTTCTTGCCCAATTATTTATGGATTAGATATTGTTATCATAGGGTCATTATTTGGAAGTATTTCCGACTGTAATAAATGCTCGAACTTACAACGTCTTTGTTTTTTTTATTCTACTGAGAATTGACCCGATGACAACAATGTGGAAGGTGGAACAGCCAACGGTATCACATAAATTATGTTCGACCTGATCTGTATCCGTTGGCATGTGTGGTCGTCTTTCATCAAAGTGTGCTATCATATCTAAATTGTTAGACATATCAGAATCGACATAGCTTATGGAAGTCATAGTGCCTTGTGCGTTTTAGCATGGTTATGTAACACAATATGGGTTCCATGAGTTATCTTTTATATCGTATATTTCTAATACATACGATTGTGGTGGAAACTAATGCCAAACAAGTTGACAAGATTGGGGTCGATACTAGCCATGACATCATAGTCGAGGTTAGTGTCCCGATAGTGAAGAAGCGTATATTATTAGAAATATTTATTGTTTTAAATGTAATACATTGTACTGTTTATATTACTCTCATGATGCTCTACACTTTTTAGACACTACATGTAAATATGTAAATACATGAAAATAGTCTCTTAGTGGATTTTACACTAAAAACAAATTCTAGCCACATTTTCTCTCAGACGAAAAGCAATCCGTATTGACAACAGCAGAGTGGGGCAAAATATGTGGCTCTGCTAAATATAGACTAAAAATAAAAATTCATTAAAGCAAATATTTTCATATTATATGCGTTTTAAAACCGTACACGTTGTGTTGGATTCGTACTTGGTACGTTCGCGGTGGCCAACGACCAATAGCGTGCAGTTATTCATTAACGACTTTGCAGGATTTTTCAATGACTTGAACGCGTACGTCCAAACTGTGATAAAAGTGGGTTTTTCAGCGTTTCTAGGTATATATGTACGGATGTAGGACAAATTCCTAAAATAGAAGGACCAATACATCTAGACACATTTCAACAGGTCAGCGGCATAGGACTTTCCTCTACGTTTTCTAATAAGAACTAATTCCGACTGATAACCTCACAGCCCGAGGAAAATTTCAAAGAGCAGATCGACGACACGAGCTGCAAGCATAGCAAACTACAAGACAGTCGCCAGTCATCCACCACTGATTTTCTTAAATTTATTCCAATCTCTTACTTTTCTGCTCTTTCTTGCTTTCTGATAATATCGTTTTTTTCATTTGTGACATTTGGTTTACCTTCTTATGAATCCATGCTTGACTAAACCTCTGACTAGTCATCTTAGATGGTATGTGTGCATCCATTAGTTTAGAACACTTGCCTGTAAACGCTAGCAACAGATAATTTACATATGTGGTTTCTGTATATTTAGAGTTGAAGTCCTGAGCAAACTTTATAATATCTAAGCGCATCATTTCCATATTTGCTCGTTTTCAAATCAAAATTTTACGCTTGACTGGTTTTTGATGTTTAGCTCGACTTTGATACAGCTGCCAAAAGTAATATGAAAGAGTATTTCTGTCTCTAATTATAAGGTCATCGATGCAATCAAAACGTAAGAAAAATGTCAGAAAACGCTAGAATGGTTTTTTTTTTCGGAAAAGTTTGAAAGTCATAAACATCAGAGACGTCATTAGTGTAAGACAAACAACTCAGTCAGACTAAATTACTCAGCTGGATGAAAACTAGTAAATTTAATTATATCCCCTCCACAACTTACCAGTGATGGATCAGAATATAAAAAGGTATGGAAACTCTTCATTCTGATGTAAATTTCAATAAGTGGAGGTCAAGGTCATTTGTGTATGGAAACAAAAAGAGTACAAAAGTGGATAAAGTGTCACTTCTGTTACAAAAACGTTGATTTCGACGTCAAATTACGTTACTCAATATTTTTTGGGATATTTTCTGCAGTCTACATACATGTATAGTTAAATCATAAACTTTTAGCTTGTCCATGTGTCTTTAGTTTGACAATAGTTATCAATGTTCACCTTAATACAATATTTAGAATTATATAATTGTTGACCTTTGACCCTATTTATGCCAAAATCAGACCATTTCTGAGACTTACGCATCATTAATTTAAAGGTTCCCATTTTCCGCTTTACATTGATGTATAATATATGTGTGTGTTCGATGGGTGCATTAAATTTCATTTTACATAATTCTGCCGCTGATCTACAGTGAGATGGACTCATGGAATGCGATAGGTAAACACTGGTTACAGAAATACGATATCAAATTTGGAGTTGATTTTTTTCTTTGTAAATGCTCCGATATTAAAGGTTTAGATATTGCACCCATTCCAAAATATTATCAAGACGCTATACAAGCATAGAACAATTTTTAAGGGTCATGTTCTACGGAGTCTAAAAATGACATTTTAGATAAAAACATATTTGGTAACTCTGAGATCAAATTTAATAGAAATCCACTTTTTTTTCCAATCGTTTTTGAGAAATAATATATTTAAAATAAACGATATATGGGACAAAAACAATAATACCTTTGTTGTTAATCAGACTGTATTTAATAGACTGGATGATAAAAGGAACTGGATATCAGAATGGGCAAAAATCAAAAAATCAATACCAGAAAATTTTGTTAAGAAAAAAATTCACAAATAAAATTCACTCCCCTCCCCACCCTTTTTTCCCTTTTTTCTTGCTTAAATCAATGATCAACAATATTCCAGAATCAAACAAATGAATAAATATAGCAGATTTCTTTTACATGCATCTTGTTACCATGCAGAGTCAGTGTGTTTTAAATCGGTCATCCAATCAGGATGTTCATTATTCTTGTCCAAGATAAAAATACATCGCTAAAGTAAATTTACCTGTGGTTTCAGAGTAGAAGATTTTGAGAAATCTAACATAAAATTTCCCCACTTCAACTCGTAAATTTACATAGAAATCGAAAATATTTCGTCATAAAACTTCATACATGGTTTTGTCTATCATATTTCTTAAAGACAAACATAACATTTTATTGCATTTATCAATATTGTATGAGTATCAACAGTTTTTTCAACACCGTATCTGTTTCTCGATACAGCCGCAACTTCAACTCGTAAATTTACATAGAAATTGAAGATATTTCGTCATAAAACTTCACACATGGTTTTGTCTATCATATTTCTTGAAGACAAACATAAAACTTTATAGCATTTATCAATATTTTATGAGTATCAACAATTTTTTCAACACCGTATCTGTTTCTCAATACAGCCGCCCGATTACAGTGACCCGTGACCCATATTAGCACATCTCAGCAGTTTTTTTTTAATAAGGTTGTTTAATTAAAATCCGATGATAACGAAAAGATAAAAAAAATCATTAGGTTAAAAAATAGATAGTAATTTGAATATTAGAAATCATATTAATAAAATCACTGTTCCAAAAAAGCTGAAACTGAAGAATATCCAGAAAGAAATACGTAAACCAATTACGCCAAAATGTCAATTCAAATGGGATACATTTTATGAAAAGAAGTTTAACCGGATATCAATTTGGTATATACTGAACAATATTAAATGTAAACAAAGCATTATCCAGTTCCAATGGAAATGTTTGCATAACATTGTCTATTCAGAATATAGATTACAAAAAATGGGAAAATCAAATGGTCAATGTCATTTTTGTAAAAATGAAATAAAGTCCCTTATGCATTTGTTTTACAGGTGTCATAAAATTAAACATGTCTTAGATGAATTAAAACACATTTTTAATCGCATTTTTGAAAAGAATATAGTACTTGTTGAGGAAAACTTAATCATTGGGGTGTATGAGGGAGAAATAACTGAAGATCTACTTTTAATGAATTTAGTAATTTGTATATTAAAATGGGTAATTTGGAAAACAAGAAATTATATAAAATATAATAAAAGCACTTACAGGGAAGCATTAGTTATCACAAATCTCAAAAATGAACTCAGAAGTAATATACAAATGATGATTAAAAACCCAGAAGTTCGAAACTTATATAATATTAGGAAATTACAGCTATTATTGGATACATTATGAATTTAGTTGTATTAATAATTCCTTTCATTGTTTACTGTGTAAAAATGTATGTTTATAAATTGAATATGAGAGATAAAATATGATTTATTTGCTTATGGTATTGTATTCTTACTACAACTGTACCAGTATTTATTTATTTAATTATATTGTTCATTGTAAATATTTGTAAACCTTTAAGGTTTCCTGGCACCCAGAGGTAAATTGTTCACAGGTGTAATAAAGATATAATAACCAAAAAAAATTGGCATTTTCAACAGACTAATATTATCTTAGTCTTGTTGCTAAATTGTTTGCTAGGTTTTCAACACTATTGGATTTTATCAACTGAACTTAAGTTGCCTTGGTCCAGTTGCCAGATTTCATTCATTTTAAGTAGTTTTCCTGACTTTTCTGGGCCATGTTAGTTCAAGCTCAGGTCAGAGTTTATCTGGTATGCTGAATATTTTTATTTAGTCAGATACTATTTTTTTGCATTTGTGTTAAGGAATCCCTTTTGCTATGTTATCCATTAATAAAGTGTATGCCCGTCCCTTCCCAACCCCCTCCTCTTGTTCACGTTGTAGGAGATAGGACCTTGTAAGGACTGGACATTAGGAATCACGATTTACTGTGATTTCCTGTAAATCCTAGTAAAGTTATTCATTTTTCATTTGCTTGTTTAAAACCCTACGAGGGCATAGATTTCATGTCTTTGTAGAGAAATAGTTTTCATTTCTTTAGATAGGCTATAGGAATAGGGATTAGGTGCGTTGTGCAAATAAAATAAATAAAAGTAGGTAATAAACATTTTCTGGGTTCCTGTGATTTCCAGAAATCCAGTATTTTTCATAAATATTCCATTTAATACTTAAGTTTAAAACAATTGTGTTAGTGAACATAAATGTGTTAGTTAATAATAGTACACAGTAATTAGTGTTAGAAACAATGGTTGAACACCGTGGCAAAACAAATACCCAAAGTTATAGAAAACAAATAGTATTTAAAGTAATATGAAATACCAAAATCATTATTTTCAGTTTTCTAAACATTTCTGATATATGTAAAGATTAAATATATAAAGAACGTAAACCATTCACTTTTTGAGAGCTACGATGTATAATTCAGGAGAAAACGTCATTTTATTTTGTCTTCGATAATTCTTGCTACCCGAACAATAATGCAAATCATATGTTATTGACCCCAGATTTGAACTCATTCGGTAGAGATTGTGCGCATGCTCCGTTATAGTCTTGACAGGTAACATCATTTTCGCTTCGATTTACATTCCATTATTTTCCATTCAATCCACGATTAAAAATAATTTTCCCTTAGCGAAACGTTAAACAAGGATCTCTTTACCAGGAAAATAAATATATATAACCATCTATGATCTAAAGCGTCGTAAATGTCTTTTAACGGCATTATGTGTATAATCAAGGACGTATATAGAATCTTATATAGGTCCTTGGTATAATTCAACAAATTTCGCGGGGCCCAGTAAGGGGACACTGCATACGCAACTTGTAATTATGTTAAAACATTAGGTTTTTTTTTATATTAAAAATGAATACTACTTTGTTTCAAATCTATTTAAAATTGATTTGGCCTAAGAGACAAGAATGTGAAAGAAAGCACACATTCTTTATCTCATGATAATATATAGGCAAATAATTTGATTCTGAGGGGCGTGGCAAGATTAGTCAGGTTAGAATATTTGACAGAAAATTCATTCGACACATAGTGTAGGACAGGTTATAACATTGTTTACTCAGTTCAGGCCAGGTTAATTTTTTTTATTTTCTATGAAGCAAAGGCCAGAATTGTTTTCCAACTTTGGGTGGCCAGATTATTTATTTTATTTACAAAAACATGGATTTCAGATAATATAAAGACGTTAGGTGTTTTTCACGGGAACAATATAGACACTGATGACATTTGGAAACAATTTATAAATAAAATGAAAAGCTGCACTCAGGTTTGGAAAACCAAAATTTTAACCTTTAAGGGAAAAACTTTAATCGTTAAAAATTTTCTGTTTCCTCAAATGGGATTTGAAACTGAAATGAGAGGGATACCAGAGAAATATGAAAAAGAGGTGAATGATTTGATTTGGAAATTTCTTTGGGACAATAAACCAAATCAAATAGAAAGAAACGTATGTTGCTTAAATATTAATGAAGGGGGGATGGGAATGATTAATACAGCCAATTTTGTCAAAAGTAAACAGATAAAATTTATATACAAAATAATCAACAGTGAGATGGACTCATGGAATGCGATAGGTAAACACTGGTTACAGAAATACGATAACAAATTTGGAATTGTGAAGAAATTGACATGACAAAAGTAATACAATATTTGTTCACATTATTATCTTCATTCTTTAACAGATATCTCCAATATTGCTTGACCTGTTGTTGACTATTCTGGTTTAGTTCCTGTTCTCGTGCGAGAGTCTGTGTTACCAATATCCTCCAATCTCACTTCTCAAGTGACGTTGAATGTGCAAATTAACCATAATTGTTGGAGTGTTTATCCTCCATCTTGGTTATCTATTCCATAGAACGCGCAAGAGAAGCTGTGTATACACATCACACAGACTTGATCGTGAGAATAGTTCTATTCCCCCTCGGCCCTTTATTTTGTATTTTCTTTGATATTCTGTGCAGAGTTAATTAATCTTTTGGCAGATTATCTCCCCCTTGACCATGTTAGGTGCCCAATTATTAATATTGGTAAACTTTATTCACATGATTTAAACTGAGTGTCAAACACAAATCAATTTCAACAAACTTCAGGGTTAGTTGTCTAATCTTGTTCATTTCACTGTGATTATTGTCACTAGTGTTCCTACTTGTTTGGTATCAGAAGGTCAAAAGAACATAAGACAGAGAAAGATACATTACAGAATTTTGACATCCTTGAATAAGAAGATATTTGCCATTTTGCTCAGTATTCACCAACCCTAGCACGCTACAATATGGGAACAGCATATATATGAAACTGTATGTCACATGACCAACGTGACATAAAGGTCACATACCTGAGAAATTTGAATTTTCGAAGTGATTTTTGTTGTTTTTAGACTGATGAAGAATATTAATTTTTAATATGACTGAACGTTTGGGAGGGAGCAACACTAGTAAACATGCCTTTCAAATATTTTGCTCCACAAGTAACTGTGAAACTGTGTATCATTGATTTTTCCTCCTCGAGATAACCGTGGCCAAAATGATGAAGAATCTGAAGGTTTGCTCCGCCCACAGCTATTTATACCCACGGTCCCGGTTTAAAAAACATATATAATAATCATCAATAACATTGTCATGATTTCGAAAATATGCTAGAAGGTCACCATGTCAAACAAGTTATTGATGTCGTCATCAAAACATTGAACTGACATGTGTTAATAACACAGTACATATATAATGTAGTGTGAATCACATGTTTCTGAAATAACCTTTTCCATAGATCCCCATTGTGAATATCTGGAAAGCAAAATCATTAAAAAGTTGTGTTCTTGAGGGAAGGAAAATGGAGGTATGGGAAACTAAGCCAAATTACCGAAATCAATGTTAGTGCGAAATGTCTAATACCCTCTGAAACTGGTAAATAGTAATAAAAAAGCCCCGTAGATATCTAATTTTAGTGAGCAGGAAGTCTTTCTCCAATATTCATTTTGGTTTTTTCATTGATCTCGGAATTTGTGACATAAGATTCTCAAAGATACACGAGATTGTATTATTAATGTGTCTATGTGTGGATAAGATTAAATCATACAGAACGCTGATCGTATGAATAATGATTAGTACTTATACAGTTCGTACGATTTATATATTATATTAGTATATATTTATTATAAATGGACATTATACTTCCAATGTTAAATATTTAAAGGACAGACAATAAAAACGTACTAAAAATATATATTTCTAAGAAGAGCATGAAAATACCAAAGGGGTAAAAATAATCCGGAATCGACGAAGGACAGATACCACAAAGGTTCAAAGAAAAGTACAGATAACACAATGGTCAAAAGAAAAAGAACAGATAACACAAAGGTAAAAAAAAAAAGATCAAACAACGGTCTACAAAACAGAAAACTAAAGATCGAACAACACGAACTTCACCAAACACCAGGAATGAAGACAGATGCTCCGGAAGGGTAAGCAGTTCCTTCTCCACTGGTGGCACCGTCGTGTTACTATACTTACGAACCCAGTGATAAGTCATGAGTGAGGAAAGGACCGAGAAGTGCGCACAACGCACTTATGGAATAATGCTTATCAGGTACGCTCATAGACAACAAACAATCTGTTGATGGTCTGTGATCTGTTGATGATGGTATGCGATCTGTTTATGATTGTCTGTGACCGAGATCTGTTTATGGTCGTTTGTGATCTTTTATTTATTTATTTACTTATTTATCAATTGTGTTTCAACGCCACTTTCAGCAATATTTTAGCTATATCATGGCAACCAGTTTTAGTGATGGAAGAAGCCGGAGTACCTGGAGAGAACCACCGACTATGGGCAAGCAACTGGTAGCATTTATCATTTGCGGCTGCGAGTCGAATGTAACCTTTGTTTTAAGTTTACAAAGCCGGGCCCGAACCCACGCCGTATTGGTGATAGGCTTGTATGAGTTGTTAGGTAATCCAACTACCTAACTCATTGAGCCACCCGGGCCCTTCTGTAATCTTTTGATGGTGATCTGTTGATTGTGGTTCGTGATCTTTTGCTGGTGGTCTGTGAACTGTTTCTGGTGGTCTGAGATTTGTTGGTGGTTGTCTGTGATCTGTTGATGGTTTTCTCTGATCTGTTGATGTTGTTTCGTGATCTGTTGCTGGTGGTCTGTGATCTGTTGATGGTTTTCTCTGATCTGTTGATGGTGGTCTGTCCTCTGTTGATGATAGTCTGTGATCTGTTGATGGTGGTCTGTGATCTGTTAATGGTGGTATGTGATCTGTTGATGATGGTCTGTGATCTATTAATGGTGGTCTGTGATATATTGGTGGTGGGCCGTGATCTGTTGATGGTGGTCATTGATCTGTTAATGGTGGTCTGTGATTTGTTGATGGTGGCTTGTGATCTGTTGTTGGTTTTCTGTGATCTGTTGATGGTCGTCTATGATCTGTTGATGGTTGTCTGTGTTCTTTTGCTGGTTTTCTGTGATCTGTTGATGATGGTCTGTGATCTGTTGGTGGTGGGCTGTGATCTGTTGATGTTGGTACATGATCTGTTGCTGGTGATCTGTGATCTGTTGCTTGTGGTCTGTGATCTGTTGATGGTGGTCTGTGATCTGTTGATGGTGGTCTGTGCTCTGTTGATGGTCGTCTGTGATTGCTGATGTTGGTCTGTGATCTGTTGCTGATGGTATGTGATCAGTTGCTGGTGGTATGTGATTTGTTGGTGGTGGTCTGTGATCTGTAGCTGGTGGTCTGTGATCTGTTGATGGTGGTCTGTGATGTTTTGGTGGTGTGTGGATGGTGATCTGTGATCTGTTGATGATGGTCTGTGATCTGTTGATGTTTGTCCGTTATCTGTTGCTGGTGGTCTGTGATCTGTTGCTGGTGGTCTGTGATTTGTTGGTGGTGGTCTGTGTTCTGTTGATGGTCGTCTGTGATCTGTTGCTGGTGGTCTGTGATCTGTTGCTGGTGGTCTGTGATCTGTTGATGGTGGTCTGTGATCTGTTGCTGGTGGTCTGTGATGTTTTGGTGGTGTGTGGATGGTGATCTGTGATCTGTTGATGATGGTCTGTGATCTGTTGCTGGTGGTCTGTGATCTGTTGATGGTGGTCTGTGATGTTTTGGTGGTGTGTGGATGGTGATCTGTGATCTGTTGATGATGGTCTGTGATCTGTTGCTGGTGGTCTGTGATTTGTTGGTGGTGTTCTGTGTTCTGTTGATGGTCGTCTGTGATCTGTTGATGGTGGTATGTGATCTGGTTAGTGTGATCTGTGATATATTGATTGATTGTTGTTTAACGCCAAATTTTGCAATATTTCAGCTAAATCGTGGCACGAACAAATTTTATTATAAAATTAGTAACCTTAGACACCTACACAATCCTTAGAAAAAAACCATAAAGCATGCTTGCCTATCAAACAATCGGATTAGATGTATAAGAATAAAAACATTAAAAAGATAAAACCATATATTTAGAACGTATGAAATATAAATATATTTTTGCATATAAACTAATTTCTTTTATAAATTTCAATATTGTGTCGCCTGCGACATTTGTAAATAAATCATATAAATTGCTGACATTGAAGAATGTCAGCCGAACATCGACAACATCTACGCAGTTAATTAAAACATGCCTATGCGAAACATTGGAATTACAGGTCGTTCCTGATTGCTTAGCAAATAACTATGAATCAGTCTACCATGACCTATGCGACATCTGGTTAATAATACTTGTTCCTTCCGATTATGACCGTAAGAACAAGGAGTCTTGCCAACTAGGGAATGTATTTCGTTTAATTTGCTATAAATTTGCTGGTCCCAGCGTTTTAAAATATATTTCTTTATTAAAGGTAACAAGTTAATGGTATTTGTAAATGTATGATATAGTTGCTGTTTATTACATATTTCGCGTTTGAGTAAACAAGTTTGGACTTCATCAAAAACAAATTTCCGAGGAAGGTATGATTCTCCATGAATAAGTATTGAAGTGTCAAGCAACACGCTCATTATTTTCTAAATTGTCTTGCCGTCTTGTTTCCAGTTTAATCATATTCCCGATAGTTAATACACTATATTGCATTGCAGAGCTTATGATGGTCTATGTTGATTATAGTGTTCACCTTGGCTGACATTTCGTCTCGAACTTCACCAGTAATATCCGTTACAATGTATTTCCTCTTGCTCTTGTTCATTCATTGGGGTTATAAATGATGTCATTTGTCGCTGATTGTCAGCTAGTTTTATTTTTTTGGGTGGCATTGTGCCCTGGAATTTTTAAAAAGCATTTAAAAACAAATACATTCTGGTCATGTGATCATAGAATCGTGATTCTGACGGCTTTCATAACGTTTTAGAGAAAGAATCACACAATTAAGTGTACTACCTTTAAAATATATTCTATATAATCTATGAAATATAATTATGATTACTGATTTACAAAAAAGTACAAACTTTCAATAAAATTTCCAAAACTATTATAACTGGAATCTGGATCATAGACAAGCCACCCCAATTTTAAGAAAAAATGTTGACCAATTGTTGGCAAGTATTAGTGACTGGTACTAGTTCCTTTCTTGTAATTTTGAATACTATGCACACGTATGCAAGTGTTCAGTTAAGTAAAAACAAAACAATCGAAGAATTATGGCCGAAGGCAAAAAGCAAATAAAGCGAAAGCGTGAGGTTGAAGCACGGTGCGTCCTGACAACTATTAATGTGTCTGTTCGGCCCACATTGCATTTTCAATGCGTCATTTGTCACTTACCTGTGCCATTGACGCAAAGCCGCGGGGACAAGTGATCAAAACATTGAATTGAGAAGTATTATAAACAAAGTATATATCTAACTTAGTGTGCATGTCACGTTTCTGAAATATCCTTTTCTACAGACCCCCATTGTGAACATCTGGACAGCAAGATCATTATAAAGTTGTGTTTTTTTGCGGGGAGGAAGGTGAAAGTGTGAACAATAATTAGTGATTATACAGTTCATCTGATTTATATATTGTATAAAGATATATTTAAATTAGTGTGCATCATACGTTTCTGAAATAACCTTTTCCATAGATCCTCATTGTGAACATCTGGAAAGCTCAATCATTAAAAAGTTGTGTTTTTTAGGGGGGAGGAGAGTGAAGGTGTGAACAATAATTAGTGCTTATGCAGTTCATATGATTTATATAGTGTATTAAGATATATTTAATTTAGTGTGCATCACACGTTTTTGAAATAATATTTCCCATAGACACCCATTGTAAAAATCTGGAAAGCAAAATCATTAAAAGGTGGTGTTTTTAGGGGGAAGGAGGGTGAAGGTGTGAATAATAATTAGTGATTATATCGTTCACATAATTTATATATTATATTAGGGGCCCGTCATGATCGTGATTTACAACTACCTGTGCAATCAGTGCCTAACACCATTAAAGTTGTGAGTTCGAACCCCGTTCATGGCGAGGTGTACTCGACACAACATTATGTGATGAAGTTTGTCAGTGACTTGCGACAGGTCGGTGATTTACTCCGGTGTTCTCCACCAATAAAACTGATCGCCACGATATAACTGAAATATTGCTGAAAGTGTCGTTAAACACCATCAACCAATCCAACCTATTATATTAGTATGTATTTAATATATACCTGGACACTATGCTTTCAATGTTGAATATCTTAAAGACAGACAAATAGTACAAATGAACAACAATACATTTTTGTTAAGTCACACAATTTCAATTAGTCTCTCTCTTTCTGCCAGATTCTGTTTTCTCTTGTCAGACATTGAGTCAGACTATTTCTAATTAGAAATGTGGACAGGGTTATATCTTTGTTTCCTCTCATCATTTCAAATTTGCTTTAGAAAAAAAACTGAAGTCGTTGCTTCCACATTATGACAATAAAAACGTAGTGAAAACATAAATATCTAAGAAGAGCATGAAAATACCAAAGTGGTAAATATAATCCGAAATCGAAGAAGGATATACATCACAATGGTCCAAAGGAAAAGGACAAAC
Organism: Bathymodiolus septemdierum; assembly: GCA_963383655.1. Classification (NCBI taxonomy): domain Eukaryota; kingdom Metazoa; phylum Mollusca; class Bivalvia; order Mytilida; family Modiolidae; genus Bathymodiolus; species Bathymodiolus septemdierum. The sequence goes on along the minus strand of OY726517.1, from coordinate 20,908,885 downwards.
AACGATCTACAAAACACTATGCAGAAAACTGTAGATCAGGCAACACGACCAAAAACTGACGGTGAACACAGATGTTCTGGAAGGGTAAGCAGTACCTCTTCCACTAATGGCACCGTCGTATTACTCTAGTTACGAACCCGGTGACAAGTCATGAATGAGGATAGTACAGAAATGGTTGATGCTCGTCTGTGAGCTGTTGATGGCCGTCTGTGATCTGTTGATGGTCGTCTGTGATCCGTATACAAGTGTTCACAGTTCAATAAAAACGAAACAGTCGACAAATTACGACCGAAGGCAAAAAGCAAATAACGCGAATGCGCGAGGCTGAAGCACGGTGCATCCTGACAACTATTAATGCATCTGCTTGGTCCATATTTTTGTTTTCTTTTTTTTTTTACTTTTATTTTTTTTTAGACATTTTCAAAATATATACATAACAAACACAGACATTACACAACAGCACAGACAAAGACATTATTTGTACATACATTTTCAATACAAACATATGAAATGTTGTGTCCCCTTGTCTCCATGCAATAAACCAAATACATAGTTTATTTAAAGATATATGTCATCAGATTTAGATTTACCTCCTATATATAATTATATATACATGAGTTTCTAATATAAGTTTCTTATGTACACATTATTTTCTTGCATGATGACAACAGTAGACCACTATAAATTAAGTTCATGTATGTAACACCATTTATTATCATGCTTGTACATTTTATTTTCAACAAGTGCATTAATCTTTTCGATTTTCTCTTTTTGTTTAACTTTAATTTTGAAAATGTTAAGGACTGGTTTTGTGTCAGTCCATTTACAACAGTGAATATAATTTCTTGCCACAAAGAATAAAAATGAAACAATTTTTTGCAAGGAGCTTTCATCTGGAAAAATACCTAAAACTGTTTCTTTTGGGGTTAATTCAAAAACTTCTAAATCTAAAGCTGATGAAAGCCAGATATTAAATGAAGTCCAAAATCTCTTTGCCACAAGGCAGCCCCACAGATAATGTAAGATGGAATCTTCTTCTTGGCTACAGAAATTACATAATGCACTGTTTTTATTCCCATTTTGTGTAATAACTTGTTATTTGGAAGTATATGATGCAGAAGTTTGAACTGAAAATTTCTTAATTTTGTATCATTTGTGATTCTATAAATATCATTAAACAACATACTACCATCTAGTTCAGTATCAAGTTTGTGTCCCCATTTCACAATGCCTTTTTACAAAATTTTCTTTTTCATCTTTTTCTATGAAATATCTGTATATATATTTTGAAATATCTTTCCTCTGCATCATATTAGTTATCAAAGGTGGTTTCATTTCCAAGTCATCAGTACTGTAGTATTTTTAATAACAGATATAATACCATAATATGTAATAGCATTTATATTCACATTGCATTTATCAAGAAACATTTGATATGTTAGAAATCTATTATTGTCATCAATGAGGTCCTCTATCTTTTATATGCCATTTTCTGACATGCATTTTAAATAAAGTACTCTGTCACTTATCTTCAAGTGTGAATTGTATCATATAAAGTCTGTTTTTGTTACTTTATTTGAGTCATCATTAAAGTTTAAAGATGAGTACCACACGAGTAAATCCTACCAAAATTTTGATTTGATAACCAACTTATGAGCATTTTTTAAATTTAAATTACTCTCCCATATAATCTTATCTTGTAATCGTGAACAACGGGCACATATCAAATGTTTCCAAAATGCATTGTAATCTTCATTATAAAGCTTATATATCCACTGAAATTTAACAGATTTGGCATATATCTTTATATTAGTCAAATTTAGTCCACCTTCTATTTTTTCTTTAAATAAAATAGTTTTTTTTTAATCTTTGCTGGTTTATCATCCCAGAAAAAAATTAATATTATCTTTTCAATATCATTTAAAAAGAGTTCTCCTGGCGAAGGTAAAATAGTCAGTGCATAAGTTAATTGTGGTATGATCAAACTTTTGATGATTGTTAGTTTGCCATACAGAGTTAAATCTTTCTTTTGCCAAGTTTTTATAATTTCTAATATTTATTTTTTTATTATAATAATTTTCATCTATTAGATCTTTTTGTTTTCCATTTGTTGGGATGATAATACCTAGCAGTTTAAATTTATCTGTAGTTATTTTAATTCTTGGCGAAAAGTTATGGGTGTATATTTCTACTTTGGAATGACCCAGTGGAATCAGTTCTGACTTATTTAGATTTACTTTTAACCCACTTATCTTTGAAAACTCATTCAATATGTTAATAGAAGTTTTAATGGAGTTTTCTGATCCATCTATAATTATTTGAGTGTCATCAGCATATTGGGACAGCTTGGATTCTGCATTTTTGTACTTAAAGCCTTTGACGTCATCTGAGCGTTTAATAGCTATGCCTAGTATTTCGGCAGTTATAATAAAAAGATAAGGCGATATAGGGTAACCTTGACGTACATCTCTCTCAACAGAGAAAAATTATGTTGACCATCCCGTGTTAAGAACACAGCTTGATATATTTTGAAACAATATACTGGTCCATTTTTTAAAGGAAGGACCAAATTTAAAATAGTCCAATCATTGTTGGAGAAATTTCCAGCTCAGTGAATCGAAAGCTTTCTTGAAATCTACTGATAGTATAATACATAATACATGGTCCACATTGCAATTTTAAATGCGTCATTTTTCACTCACCTGCGTCATTGACGCAAATCCGCGGGGTCAAGTGATCAAAACATTGAATTGAAAAGTGTTATAAACAAAGTAAATATCTAACTTAGTGTGCATGTCACGTTTCTGAAATATCCTTTTCTATAGACCCTCATTGTGAACATCTGGACAGCAAGATCATTATAAAGTTGTGTTTTTTTTGCGGGGAGGAAGGTGAAAGTGTGAACAATAATTAGTGCTTATACAGTTCATCTGATTTATATATTGTATTAAGATATATTTAAATTAGTCTGCATCATACGTTTCTGAAATAACCTTTTCCATAGATCCTCATTGTGAACATCTGGAAAGCTAAATCATTAAAAAGGTGTGTTTTTAGGGGGGAGGAGGGTGAAAGTGTGAACAATAATTAGTGCTTATGCAGTTCATATGATTTATATATTGTAATAAGATATATTTAATTTAGTGTGCATCACACGTTTCTGAAATAAACTTTTCCATAGACCCTCATTGTGAACATCTGGAAAGCAAACTCATTAAAAAGTTGTGTTTTGTGGGGGAAGGAGGGTGGAGGTATTGGCAACTAAACCAATTTACCAAAATCAATGTCAGTTTCGAAATGTCTGATACCCTCTGAAACAAGTAGACAATAGTAATTAAAAAGACCGTAGATATCTAATTTTAGTGAGCACGAGGTGTTACTGCAATATTGCTTTATTATTGAACTCTGAGATACAAGAGGTTGTGTCATTAATGTGTTCGTGTGTATATTGGATTAAATCATACAGAACGTTGATCGTATGAATAATTATTAGTGCTTATACAGTTCATATGATTTATGTATTATATTAGGAGGCCGTCATGATCGTATGGTAGTTGGATTTACAACTATCTGTGCAATCAGTCCCTAACACCATTAAAGTTGTGAGTTCGAACCCCGTTCATGGCGAGGTGTACTGGATACAACATATGTGATGAAGTTTCTCAGTGACTTGCGACAGGTCGGTGGTTTACTCCGATGTTCTCAACCAATAAAACTGACTGCCACGATATAACTGCAATAATGTTGAAAGTGGCGTTAAACACCATAAACCAAACCAACCTGTTATATTAGTATGTATTTAATTTATACCTGCACACTATACTTTAAATGTTGAATATCTTAAAGACAGACAAATAGAACAAATGAACAACATAGCATTTGTGTTAAGTCACACAATTTTAATTAGTTTCTCTCTTTCTGCCAGATTCTGTTTTCTCTTGTCCGACACTGAGACAGACTATTTCAAATTAGAAATGTGGACAGGATTATATCGTCTTACCTCTCATCATTTCAGATTTTTAGAAAAATGCTCAAGTGGTTGCTTCCACATTATGACAATAAAAACGTAGTGAAAACATAGATATCTAAGAAGAGCATGAAAATACCAAAGTGGTAAATATAATCTGGAATCGAAGAAGGATATCCATCACAATGGTCCAAAGATAAAGGACAAACAAGGATATACCCGAAAACTAGATCATACAACACAGCCTCACAAAAACTGAGGATGAACACATGGTAAGCCGTTCCTCATCCATTAGTGGCACCGTCGTGTTGCCCTAGTTACGAACCCGATGGCAAGGCATAAATGAGGAAAACACATGGATGATTGATGGTCGTCTGTGATCTTTTGATGGTCGTCTCTGGTCTGTTGATGGTCGTCTGTGATCTGCTGATGGTGGTCTGTGATCTGCTGATGGTCGTCTGTGATCTGTTGATGGTCGTCTGTGATCTGTTGACGGTCGTCTGTGATCCATTGATGGCCGTCTGTGATCTGCTGATGGCCGTATATGATCTGTTGATGGTTTTCTGTGATCTGTTGACGGTCGTCTGTGATCTGTTGACGATCGTCTGTGATTTGTTGATGGTCGTATGTGATCTGTTGATGGTTGTCTGTGAATTGTTGACGGTCGTCTGTGATCTGTTGAAGGTCCTCTGTAATCTGTTGATGGTCGTCTGTGATCTGTTGATGGTCGTCTGTGATCTGTTGACGGTCGTCTGTGATCTATTGATGGTGGTCTATGATCTGTTGATGGTCGTCTGTGGTCTGTTGATGGTCGTTTGTGATCTGTGAAAAGAAACTGATTGATTATAAAAGATCGATATTAGCAAAAAAATTGTATTTGTCATCAGTTTTACTACACAATAACTTTATGTTATAATTATTATTTATATCATGTCTAACGTTTAAGTATACAAGTACATATGTTATTGAGAATTTCTGTAAAGATAATATCCTCCATGTATTGAAGTGTTATGCATTAAACTCTTATTTTTAAAGATTCTAAATTTTCATCGCCATATTGCATCAATTCTAACCACATTCCCGACATCAAATTACACTATATATATATATACATTTCATTACTAAGCTTATGATGCCTTATGTTACTTATATTTCCTGTGTCTCTTGATTGTCCATCCTTGATTACCACTTTGGTTTTGTCTTATGAAAACGTAGATATCTCCAGGGCCGTAACTACCATTGAGACAGACGAGGCAGTTGTCTCGTCTGATTTTCTGGAAGAAACAGAGAGAGGGGAAATCTAACATAACCAGTCGATTCCTGTACATGTGAGCGGTCTTTCTCAGCTTTTCGACACCTCAAGACTTGGCGTAGAGCAATTATGATTTAAGATCGCCTGTTCGGGTTGGCAATGATTCACATCCACCGTAACTATACTGTCGAGCAGGTAAATCCAGAAGCTGTTCTCAAAATATGAAATTCGAGTGGCAAGAGATAAATCCATCTTGCATTCACTGACTATAATGTACTGTCATTTGAAATTATTCATTAAAATATTATTTTAAAAATCAATCGTTTGTGTAATGTTTAATCTATAATATAAAAATCGACGACAAAAATGTGTTATTTAAGGTTGTTAGAACACAATTTTTGGAAAAGGTGGGGGTGGGCTTCACCCCAGACCCTCATGACATGGGGTCCTCATAATCCTACCTCCCGTTTTTAACCCCTATTTACGGCCCTGATCTCATTTAGTGCTCGCGGCGTAATTCTGGAATAACCGTCATGAGGTTCTAATAATCAAAAGATTGAAAAGACAAATAATTTATTCAATAAAAAAATGTAGATATCTCAAATTAAGTGCAGGGGCGGATCCAGAGGAGGGCGCCCCTGGCGCCCCCCCCCCCCCCCCCCACCCCCACCCCCACTCCCCCCCCTTAAATTGGAGGAAAAAAAAACATTTGGCGTAAAATCGTGATTTTTCACACGAAATACCCCAAAAATGTTAGCGCCTCCCTCCGCTCGGCGCAATTTGTTTTGAGTGCGCCCCCCTCCCTCTCCCCCTAACTTGAAATCCTGGATCCGCCCCTGAAGTGTGTTGGACGTAATTCTGGAATAACCGCCATTAAGTACTCAAATAATCAACAGATTGAAAAGACAAATAATATACTAGTATTTAACGTTTGTTAGAGCTTGTTAGTATTTGTTAATTGATCATTTATTTAGTAAAATGATCAATAAATCAATAAACCACTCTTTCTACCAGCTAGAAATTTCCCCCAAAAATATCTCGTACATTTGTATTAACCACAATTGTCATTGTTATCATTTCTAAAATAAGTCACTAGGTCAATGTATCAAACATGCCATGGCGGTCATCATGACAACATTTAACTGGTATGTGATAATTACAACGTAGATATCTAATTTAATACGTACATACAAAGATTGGGTATTGCTTATACAAGATCGATGTACGCGCATTTTCTCGTCCTTTGTATGCAAGAAATATATGCCGTTGGGCGTTAAGCAACAGCCATCAATCAATTATCACCTGTTCGTGATAACACCTACCAATTGAACCAATGGAAACATTGACCAATCAGGAGTTGTTTTCATTCATATGTTCATAAAAACATGATATATACTATTGACAAAGAGTTTATAAATCTTGTTAGGTTTACTTTTGCACTAAGAACTACTCAACATGCAGGTCGTTTGGCTTGCTCTGCAGGTTGTTTGGCTTGCTCTGCAGGTTGTTTGGCTTGCTCTGCAGGTTGTTTGGCTTGCTCTGCAGGTTGTTTGGCTTGCTCTGCAGGTCGTTTGGCTTGCTCTGCAGGTCGTTTGGCTTGCTCTGCAGGTTGTTTGGCTTGCTCTGCAGGTCGTTTGGCTTGCTCTGCAGGTCGTTTGGCTTGCTCTGCAGGTTGTTTGGCTTGCTCTGCAGGTCGTTTGGCTTGCTCTGCAGGTTGCTTGGCTTGCTCTGCAGGTTGTTTGGCTTGCTCTGCAGGTTGCTTGGCTTGCTCAGGAGGTTGTTTGGCTTGCTCTGTAGGATGCTGGCTTGCTCTGTAGGTTGTGTGGCTTGCTCTGCAGGTGGTTTGGCTTGCTCTGAAGGTTGTTTGGCTTGCTCTGCAGGTCGTTTGGCTTGCTCTGCAGGTCGTTTGGCTTGCTCTGCAGGTTGTTTGGCTTGCTCTGCAGGTTGTTTGGCTTGCTCTGCAGGTTGCTTGGCTTGCTCTGCAGGTTGTTTGGCTTGCTCTGCAGGTTGCTTGGCTTGCTCTGTAGGATGCTGGCTTGCTCTGTAGGTTGTGTGGCTTGCTCTGCAGGTTGCTTGGCTTGCTCTGCAGGTTGCTTGGCTTGCTCTGCAGGTTGTTTGGCTTGCTCTGTAGGATGCTGGCTTGCTCTGTAGGTTGTGTGGCTTGCTCTGCAGGTTGTTTGGCTTGCTCTGCAGGTTGCTTGGCTTGCTCTGAAGGTTGTTTGGCTTGCTCTGCAGGTTGTTTGGCTTGCTCTGCAGGTTGTTTGGCTTGCTCTGTAGGTTGTGTGGCTTGCTCTGCAGGTCGTTTGGTTTGCTCTGCAGGTTGTTTGGCTTGCTCTGCAGATTGCTTGGCTTGCTCTGCAGGTTGTTTGGCTTGCTCTGCAGGTTGTTTGGCTTGCTCTGCAGGTTGCTTGGCTTGCTCTGCAGGTTGTTTGGCTTGCTCTGCAGGTTGCTTGGCTTGCTCAGCAGGTTGTTTGGCTTGCTCTGTAGGATGCTGGCTTGCTCTGTAGGTTGTGTGGCTTGCTCTGCAGGTTGCTTGGCTTGCTCTGCAGGTTGCTTGGCTTGCTCTGCAGGTTGCTTGGCTTGCTCAGGAGGTTGTTTGGCTTGCTCTGTAGGATGCTGGCTTGCTCTGTAGGTTGTGTGGCTTGCTCTGCAGGTTGTTTGGCTTGCTCTGAAGGTTGTTTGGCTTGCTCTGCAGGTCGTTTGGCTTGCTCTGCAGGTCGTTTGGCTTGCTCTGCAGGTTGTTTGGCTTGCTCTGCAGGTTGTTTGGCTTGCTCTGCAGGTTGCTTGGCTTGCTCTGCAGGTTGTTTGGCTTGCTCTGCAGGTTGCTTGGCTTGCTCTGTAGGATGCTGGCTTGCTCTGTAGGTTGTGTGGCTTGCTCTGCAGGTTGTTTGGCTTGCTCTGCAGGTTGCTTGGCTTGCTCTGCAGGTTGTTTGGCTTGCTCTGTAGGATGCTGGCTTGCTCTGTAGGTTGTGTGGCTTGCTCTGCAGGTTGTTTGGCTTGCTCTGCAGGTTGCTTGGCTTGCTCTGAAGGTTGTTTGGCTTGCTCTGCAGGTTGTTTGGCTTGCTCTGCAGGTTGTTTGGCTTGCTCTGTAGGTTGTGTGGCTTGCTCTGCAGGTCGTTTGGTTTGCTCTGCAGGTTGTTTGGCTTGCTCTGCAGATTGCTTGGCTTGCTCTGCAGGTTGTTTGGCTTGCTCTGCAGGTTGTTTGGCTTGCTCTGCAGGTTGCTTGGCTTGCTCTGCAGGTTGTTTGGCTTGCTCTGCAGGTTGCTTGGCTTGCTCAGCAGGTTGTTTGGCTTGCTCTGTAGGATGCTGGCTTGCTCTGTAGGTTGTGTGGCTTGCTCTGCAGGTTGTTTGGCTTGCTCTGCAGGTTGCTTGGCTTGCTCTGCAGGTTGCTTGGCTTGCTCTGAAGGTTGTTTGGCTTGCTCTGCAGGTTGTTTGGCTTGCTCTGCAGGTTGTTTGGCTTGCTCTGTAGGTTGTGTGGCTTGCTCTGCAGGTTGTTTGGCTTGCTCTGTAGGTTGTTTGGCTTGCTCTTTAGGTTGTTTGGTTTGCTCTGCAGGTTGTTTGGCTTGCTCTGCAAGTTGTTTGGCTTCCTCTTCAAGTTGTTTGGCTTGCTCTGCAGGTTGTTTGGCTTGCTCTGCAGGTTGCTTGGCTTGCTCTGCAGGTTGTTTGGCTTGCTCTGCAGGTTGTTTGGAACGGGATTCGAACTTACAACTTTAGTGATTGGACAGGTAGATGAACATCCAGCTACCATAAGATCACGACGGCCTCATGAAATGTAAATTGATTAAAATTAGTGTATATATATTTAACATTTCGTGTCAATTATATCTGACAAACAAAACAAAACAAAAGTGGAAACAAAGCAACAAAAAATGTATATCATAACGATTGATTATACTATTTTAAAACAGTTATTGAATGATAAAACATACATCAATAAAATATTCTTTCATAAAACGGATGTGTTTGAAACGTTATTTTAGTGTCGGAAATAAGCTTTAAAGAATTATCATGGGCAATAGATTTTTTGTAATATTTTATTAAGAATAGGAGTCATTCATTGATTTAGCATTCTAATAGAACGTCCCTCTTTCGCTTTCCAAACAAACGAACGATTAATCAGATGGCAAAATCTCATTAGCACATGCGCTGTGCACACATTTAAGCCAGGTGATAAAATAATAAAATACATTTATTTACACGGTTGTTAACGTTTTAAACATCTATATTCACTGAAAATAATCAACATATCCAAATTTAATAAAATGCGACGTGAAATTAAAACATGCAAGCACAATATTACTGCTACGGATGCTCCGTCAATACGACTGACTTTTCCGTCGTAAAAGTACATGTTGATGAGTTATCGTCTGCTCGAATTTGGCAGCATAAATTGTGTGCGACATTGTCCGCAAGCGTAAATATAAATTACCGTCTTCCAATCAAAATATACTACCGTATTTGTACTGTTAGACATATCAGAATCGAAAAAATTCAGAATGTGTTTTGAGTTTTAACATGGGTTGGCAGGATATTAGTAATTTTTATCCGCCAACCCATGTTACAACGGAGAAATAAAACCACATACCAATTTTATTGTATTTGGTTTGATCTGATCAAGCCTCTAACCAACGATCTAATACACAGAGAGGATCACGCTAACCATTACATCACGAATACCGTTAAATGATATCAGACCGGAGTCAATAACGATCTAATACACAGAGAGGATCACGCTAACCATTACATCATGAATGCCGTTAAATGATATCAGACCGGAGTCAATATCAATATGTCTCAATAGTCAATTTTTTCCCCATTTTTCAATGACGATAAGAGATGGTTGTCACTGAGCTTAGATAACATATTACTGGAGCCGAACTTCAAATGCTTAAATAAATGATTAATATATTATCGTTTGTAAAACATATTTTAAGAATTGTTTGATTACAAAACGCAATTTTGCAAAAAAAAATAATATATATTATGGTCGCTATCACGAATTGGTTGATGGGCACGGAATGTTTCTATCATGGATGACCGAATGTATTTTCCCCAGGTTGTCATAAATTCGTCTTAACCATTTTCTTTGATTGTGACTACATATTAGACTTTGGACTATATTATATAGATAATACGATGGGTGTTACTACTGGAACAAGAACTACACACCCTTACAGAGCACCTGAGTTCACCCTTAGTGTTTGTTTGGGTTCGTGTTGCTCTTATTTTAGGTTTTTATGTTCAGTATTTCAGGATTATGTTTCTTACAAACTCCCTTGCCGTTCCAGCTCCGATCCGCACACTACTATCCAGCGGAAGAATCATATTCGGCATCGGATACGAAACCTGTTCGGAGTTTGTGTATCTCCATGTCTGTTTGTCTTTTTAACCATGGTTTTGTCGTTTTCCATTGATTTGTGGTTATTGACGTTATATAATAAGTATACGATTATCTATGAGATATAAAATGTGATTGTTTGTGAACTCTTGATGAATATCATAAAACAAACATCTTTAAATAGATGTACCGTAGAACAATGCAAAGATAAAAGGAATTCAATCTATGTAATGGAAAAGTGATTATAATACCCGTGATATTTGTACTATCGTTTTAAAATCCATATTTTATTTTGAATGTGCCTTTCAGTTTAATTCCGGCGTTTTGTTCTATGATATAATAGATATTTGCAATAATGTTAATGCTAATGTACTATAACATTTTAGCGCTAGCATCCAATCAAATTGTTATTGACTTTTTTTCCAACAATATTCCTTGTATTTTTAAAAAATAACAAATATTCAGCAGATTATGTTATTTAAGAGACAATGTTATTATTATTTATTCAGGATTTCATTGTTATATTAGGCATTTGGCAGGGAGTGTTTACCCGTAAGTACAAATAATAATAATAATAATACTTCACTATAATAAGAAATACAACGTATAGGGTTAGAATGGAGATGAAATGTCATCGCTAAGACGTAACAGATGTTGTTGTTTTTAGCGCATTGTACCTTACAAAAACGACGTCCGATTTTTTGTAATGTTAAAAATATTCGATTTTTTTTATATTAAAACAAGTGTGGACACAGAAATGTGCTGTCCAAAAGGCAAGTGTGGATGTCAATATTTCATATTATTAACTTTAAGAAAAAAAAATTCATGGACACAGGGATCCTGAATTTTTTTAATAAAAAACTAATCCTGGATTATTATTTTTGCTTAAAGTCCGTTCCTGTGTTTTTATTTCAAATTTTCATCATAGACTCCCTCCCCCTACCAAGGGATATACAATTGTATCATTAATAATAAATAAATAAATAATAAATTCAGATTTTCTATTTAAAATAAATCTCATTTACAAAACCACTGATATTTGTTCATTTTTTAACGCTGATTTAAGCTTTAGTCCCAACAATTTTTTATTTTTCTCTTTAAACTGTCGAAACATAACATTTATTTAACTGTAAAATTCACAAATAAAATTCACCCCTCCCCCCCTCCCCTTTCCCCTTTTTTCTTGTTTAAATCAATGATCAACAATATTCCAGAAACAAACAAATGAATAAATATAACATAGATTTCTTTTACATGCATCTTTTTACCATGCGGAGCCAGTGTGTTTTAAATCGGTCATTCAATCAGGACGCTCATTATTCTTGTCCAAGATAAAAAATACATCGCCAAAATTACCTGTGGGTGTTTCCCCACTTCAACTCGTAAATTTACATAGAAATCGGAGATATTTCGTCATAAAACTTCACACATGGTTTTGTCTATCATATTTCTTGAAGACAAACATAAAATGTTATTGCATTTATCATTATTTTATGAGTATCAACAGTTTTTTCAACACCGTATCTGTTTCTCGATACAGCCGCAACTTCAACTCATAAATTTACATAGAAATCGGAGATATTTCGTCATAAAACTTCACACATGGTTTTGTCTATCATATTTCTTGAAGACAAACATAAAATGTTATTGCATTTATCAATATTTTATGAGTATCAACAGTTTTTTCAACACCGTATCTGTTTCTCGATACAGCCGCAACTTCAACTCGTAAATTTACATAGAAATTGAAGATATTTCGTCATACAACTTCAAAATTGTTTTGTCTATCATATTTCTTGAAGAAAAACATAACATTTTATTGCATTTATCAATATTTTATGAGTATCAACAGTTTTTTCAACACCGTATCTGTTTCTCGATACAGCCGCCAGATTACAGTGACCCGTGACCCACATTAGCACGTTTCACCAGTTTTTTTTCTTAATAATGTTGTTTAACTATGCACCATAATATGTTAGTTATTTAGGTTTTAGAAAATATATATGATGTAATACCCCAGCCTGACGACTGCGGGAATATAAATCCGAAGCCGCAAAGTGATATTACATACACTGTCTAGAATTTGAATAACCCATATGGTATTGTATATCAAATTATGCAGTTTATATATAATGCTGAATTCATAATATTTTATTTTGAAATATATTTGGCAGAGAGTGATTGATTGAGTAATTGTTGTTGTCAATTTTTTTTTAGCTATATAAGGACTAAAACAAGTTGCATTTGTAGAGAGAATACTGATGTGTCCGTTTGTACTAGACCAACATGTTGAGTTGGATATTAGTAGTGCTAGCTCACTGAAACACAATCAATAGGTAGAAATATCACTCCACTCAGACACATTATTCTGACATCGATTCAACCAGTATTTTCCATATTGCCATACTGATGCGCGAGTAGCGGACAACAAGTAGTTTATGTAAATTACATAGTCATTGGTTTGACCTGAGCTTCTTCTGTCCTTCTTCTTTGATTTACGGCTTCTGATTACCTTTTTCTTGTTTTCAAACTTTTCTTACACAGAATCGAAATTTAACAACGTCATATGTATTTTATATACCGTCAATAGTTTCAAAACACTCCAAGATGCACATTCTAGTACCATAAGTAACAATATAGCGGTTTTTGTGAATATGCATCAAATTTCAACCTGATAATCAGACACCCCTGTTTCAGTAGTTTATGCGTATGTAGTAGTCCTCTGTCTAATGGTCTCTAGTATATAGTATCAGCAGTATTACATACACTCCATATTAATTCAAACTTTCTAGATGACTACTATGCATACGTAGTGGCGAAGGTCCCCAGAACTCAACTCACAGACCTGTACAACGCCACCCCATATCAAGGGATGTCCCCCCGCCCCCAGATGACTTCAGCGTATCAAGCTAAAGTAAAAAAGAGAGAAAAAGTATTTTCAATAAAAATGATGTGTTTAATCAAGAAAAACCTTTTTTTCTTCTTTCTTATAGAAGACTGTTTCACACGAACGGAAAATATACCTACTTATAAAGGTACACTAAGCACAACAATATCCGGACGAACTTGCCAACGATGGGATAAAAATTTTCCACAGATACATCAATATGATTTAGGTAGTGAGCATAGCAACTATTGTCGTAATCCTTCTGCTGATGATTACATATGGTGTCTGACCACAGATACATTTACACGATGGGAGGCTTGTGATATACAGGAATGCGTGACTGGTAAGTTAGTAACGGTTCATGACCTTATAGACTAATCCATTGTTATTGTAATATACAGGAATGCGTGACTGGTATGTCAGTAACGGTCCATGGACCTTATGGAGTAATGTATTGTTGTTGTAATATACAGGAGTGTGTGACTGGTAAGTCAGTAACGGTCCATGGACCTTATAGACTAATGTATTGTTATTGTCATATACAGGAATGCATGACTGGTAAGTCAGTAACGGTCCATGGACCTTATGGAGTCATGTATTGTTATTGTAATATACAGGAGTGTGTGACTGGTAAGTCAGTAACGGTCCATGGACCTTATGGACTAATGTATTGTTATTGCAATATACAGGAATGCGTGACTGTTAAGTTAGTAACGGTCCATGGACCTAATAGACTAATCCATTGTTATTGTAATATACAGGAATGCGTGACTGGTAAGTCAGTAACGGTTCATGGACCTTATGGAGTAATGTATTGTTATTGTAATATTCAGGAGTGTGTGACTGATAAGTTAGTAACGGTCCATGGACCTTATGGAGTAATGTATTGTTATTGTAATATAAAGGAATGCGTGACTGGTAAGTTAGTAACGGTTCATGGACCATATAGACTAATCCATTGTTATTGTAATATACAGGAGTGTGTGACTTGTAAGTCAGTAACGGTTCATGGACCTTATGGACTAATGTATTGTTATTGTAATATACAGGAGTGTGTGACTGGTAAGTCAGTAACTGTTCACGAACCTTATGGACTAATGTATCGTTATTGTAATATACAGGAATGCGTGACTGGTAAGTTAGTAACGGTTCATGACCTTATAGACTAATCCATTGTTATTGTTATATACAGGAATGGGCGACTAGTAGGTCTGTAACGGTCCATGAACCTTATGTATTAATGTATTGTTATTGTAATATACAGGAATGCGTAACTGGTAAGTCAGTAACGGTCCATGGACCTTATGGAGTAATGCATTGTTATTGTAATATACAGGAGTGTGTGACTGGTAAGTCAGTAACGGTCCATGGACCTTATGGAGTAATGTATTGTTATTGTAATATTCAGGAGTGTGTGACTGATAAGTCAGTAACGGTCCATGGACCTTATAGAGTAATGTATTGTTATTGTAATATAAAGGAATGCGTGACTTGTAAGTTAGTAACGGTCCATGGACCTCATAGATTAATCCATTGTTATTGTAATATACAGGAGTGTGTGACTGGTAAGTCAGTAACGGTCCATGGACCTTATGGAGTAATGTATTGTTATTGTAATATACAGGAGTGTGTAACTGGTAAGTCAGTCACGGTCCATGAACCTTATCGATTAATGTATTTTTATTGTAATATAAAGGAATGCGTTGCTGGTAGGTTAGTAACGGTCCATGGACCTAATAGACTAATCCATTGTTATTGTAATATACAGGAGTGTGTGACTGGTATGTCAGTAACGATTCATGGACCTTATGGACTAATGTATTGTTATTGTAATATACAGGAATGCGTGACTGGTAAGTTAGTAACGATTCGTGACCTTATAGACTAATCCATTGTTATTGTAATATACAGGAATGCGTGACTGGTAAGTCAGTAATGGTCCATGAACCTTATGGAGTAATGTATTGTTATTGTAATATACAGGAGTGTGTTACTGGTAAGTCAGTAACGGTCCATGGACCTTATAGACTAATCCATTGTTATTGTAATATACAGGAACGCATGACTGGTAAGTTAGTAACGGTCCATGGACCTTATAGACTAATCCATTGTTATTGTAATATACAGGAATGCATGACTGGTAAGTTAGTAACGGTCCATGGACCTCATAGACTAATCCATTGTTATTGTAATATACAGGAATGCGTGACTGGTAAGTCAGTAACGGTCCATGGGCCTTATGGAGTAATGTATTGTTATTATAATATACAGGAGTGTGTGACTGGTAAGTCTGTAACGGTCCATGAACCTTATGGAGTAATGTATTGCTATTGTAATATACAGGAGTGTGTGACTGGTAAGTCAGTAACGGTCCATGGACCTTATGGACTAATGTATTGTTATTGTAATATACAGACATATGTGACTGGTAAGTTAGTAACGGTCCATGAACCTCATAGATTAATCCATTGTTATTGTAATATACAGGAAAGCGTGACTGGTAAGTTAGTAACGGTCCATGGACCTTATGGAGTAATGTATTGTTATTGCAATATACAGGAGTGTGTGACTGGTAAGTCAGTAACGGTCCATGGACCTTATGAACTAATGCATTGTTATTGTAATATACAGGAATGCGTGACTGGTAAGTTAGTAACGGTTCATGGACCTCATAGATTAATCCATTGTTATTGTAATATACAGAAAAGCGTGACTGGTAAGTTAGTAACGGTCCATGGACCTTATGGAGTAATGTATTGTTATTGTAATATACAGGAGTGTGTGACTGGTAAGTCAGTAACGGTCCATGTACCTTATGGATTAATGTATTGTTATTGTAATATAAAGGAATGCGTGACTGGTAAGTTAGTAACGGTTCATGGACCTTATAGACTGATCCATTGTTATTGTAATATACAGGAATGCGTGACTTGTAAGTCAGTAACGGTCCATGGACCTCATGTATTAATGTATTGTTATTGTAATATAAAGGAATGTCTGACTGGGAAATCAGCAACGCTTCATAGACCTCATGTACTAATGTATTGTTATTGTAATATACAGGAATGTGTGACTGGCAAGTCAGTAACGGTTTATGACCTGATGTACTAATGTATTGTTATTGTAATATAAAGGAATGCGTGACTGGTAAGTTAGTAACGGTCCATGGACCTCATAGACTAATCCATTGTAATTGTAATATACAGGAATGCGTGACTGGTAAGTCAGTAACGGTCCATGGACCTTATGCAGTAATGTATTGTTATTGTAATATACAGGAGTGTGTGACTGGTAAGTCAGTAACGGTCCACAGACCTTATGGACTAATGTATCGTTATTGTAATATACAGAAATGCGTGACTGGTAAGTTAGTAACGGTCCATGAACCTTATGGATTAATGTATTGTTATTGTAATATACAGGAATGCGTTACTGGTAGGTTAGTAACGGTCCATGGACCTATTAGACTAATCCATTGTTATTGTAATATACAGGAGTGTGTGACTGGTATGTCAGTAACGGTCCATGGACCTTATGGACTAATGTATTGTTATTGTAATATACAGGAATGCGTGATTGGTAAGTTAGTAACGGTTCGTGACCTTATAGACTAATCCATTGTTATTGTAATATACAGGAATGCGTGACTGGTAAGTCAGTAACGGTCCATGGACCTTATGGAGTAATGCATTGTTATTGTAATATACAGGAATGCATAACTGGTAAGTTAGTAACGGTCCATGGACCTCATAGACTAATCCATTGTTATTGTAATATACAGGAATGCGTGACTGGTAAGTCAGTAAAGGTCCATGGACCTTATGGAGTAATGTATTGTTATTATAATATACAGGAGTGTGTGACTGGTAAGTCAGTAACGGTCCATGGACCTTATGGAGTAATGTATTGCTATTGTAATATACAGGAGTGTGTGACTGATAAGTCAGTAACGGTCCATGGACCTTATGGACTAATGTATTGTTATTATAATATACAGAAATGCGTGACTGGTAAGTTCGTAGCGGTCCATGGACCTCATAGATCAATCCATTGTTATTGTAATATACAGGAAAGCGTGACTGGTAAGTTAGTAACGGTCCATGGACCTTATGGAGTAATGTATTGTTATTGTAATATACAGGAGTGTGTGACTGGTAAGTCAGTAACGGTCCATGGACCTTATGGACTAATGTATTGTTATTGTAATATACAGGAATGCGTGACTGGTAAGTTAGTAACGGTCCATGGACCTCATAGATTAATCCATTGTTATTGTAATATACAGGAAAGCGTGACTGGTAAGTTAGTAACGGTCCATGGACCTTATGGAGTAATGTATTGTTATTGTAATATATAGGAGTGTGTGACTGGTAAGTCAGTAACGGTCCATGTACCTTATGGATTAATGTATTGTTATTGTAATATAAAGGAATGCGTGACTGGTAAGTTAGTAACGGTCCATGGACTTTATAGACTGATCCATTGTTATTGTAGTATACAGGAATGCGTGACTTGTAAGTCAGTAACGGTCCATGGACCTTATGTATTAATGTATTGTTATTGTAATATAAAGGAATGTCTGACTGGGAAATCAGCAACGCTTCATAGATCTCATGTACTAATGTATTGTTATTGTAATATACAGGAATGTGTGACTGGCAAGTCAGTAACGGTCTATGACCTGATGTACTAATGTATTGTTATTGTAATATACAGGAATGCGTGACTGGTAAGTTAGTAACGGTCCATGGACCTTATAGACTAATCCATTGTTATTGTAATATACAGGAATGCGTGACTGGTAAGTTAGTAACGGTCCATGGACCTAATAGACTAATCCATTGTTATTGTAATATACAGGAATGCGTGACTGGTAAGTCAGTAACGGTCCATGGACCTTATGGAGTAATGTAAATGTAAATACCTTAGGATAACACCATAGGGACGTCACCAATCAAACATATCAACCGAGAAATGTAAATACCATAGGATAGCACCATAGTGACGTCACCAATCAAAAATATCAACCGAGAAATGTAAATACCATAGGATAACACCATAGGGACGTCACCAATCAAACATATCAACCGAGAAATGTAAATACCATAGGATAGCACCATAGTGACGTCACCAATCAAACAATACAACCGAGAAATGTAAATACCATAGGATAGCACCATAGGGGCGTCACCAATCAAACATAACAACTGAGAAATGTAAATACCATAGGATAGCAACATAGTGACGTCACCAATCAAACATAACAACCGCGAAATGTAAATACCATAGGATAGCACCATAGTGACGTCACCAATCAAACATAACAACCGAGAAATGTAAATACCATAGGATAGCACCATAGGGACGTCACCAATCAAACATAACAACAGAGAAATGTAAATACCATAGGATAGCACCATAGTGACGTCACCAATCAAACAATACAACCGCGAATTGTAAATACCATAGGATAGCACCATAGGGACGTCACCAATCAAACATAGCAACCGAGAAATGTAAATACCATAGGATAGCACCATAGTGACGTCACCAATCAAACATAGCAACTGTGAAATGTAAATACCATAGGATAGCACCATAGTGACGTCACCAATCAAACATAACAACCGAGAAATGTAAATACCATAGGATAGCACCATAGGGACGTAACCAATCAAACATAACAACCGAGAAATGTAAATACCATAGGATAGCACCATAGTGACGTCACCAATCAAACAATACAACCGCGAAAAGTAAATACCATAGGATAGCACCATAGGGACGTCACCAATCAAAAATAACAACCGAGAAATGTAAATACCATAGGATAGCACCATAGTGACGTCACCAATCAAACATAACAACCGAGAAATGTAAATACCATAGGATAGCACCATAGGGACGTCACCAATCAAAAATAACAACCGAGAAATGTAAATACCATAGAATAACACCATAGGGACGTCACCAATCAAAAATATCAACCGAGAAATGTAAATACCATAGGATAACACCATAGGGACGTCACCAATCAAAAATATCAACCGAGAAATGTAAATACCATAGGATAACATCATAGGGGCGTCACCAATCAAAAATATCAACCGAGAAATGTAAATACCATAGGATAACACCATAGGGACGTCACCAATCAAAAATATCAACCGAGAAATGTAAATACCATAGAATAACACCATAGGGACGTCACCAATCAAAAATAAAATAACAACCGAGAAATGTAAATATCATAGGATAACACCATAGTGACGTCACCAATCAAAAATATCAACCGAGAAATGTAAATACCATAGAATAACACCATAGGGACGTCACCAATCAAAAATAAAATAACAACCGAGAAATGTAAATACCATAGGATAACACCATAGGGACGTCACCAATCAAAAATATCAACCGAGAAATGTAAATATCATAGGATAACAACATAGGAACGTCACCAATCAAAAATATCAACCGAGAAATGTAAATACTATAGGATAGCACCATAGGGACGTCACCAATCAAAAATAAAATACAACCGAGAAATGTAAATACCATAGGATAACACCATTGGGGCGTCATCAATCAAAAATATCAACCGAGAAATGTAAATACCATAGGATAACACCATAGTGACGTCACCAATCAAAAATAAAATACAACCGAGAAATGTAAATACCATAGGATAGCACCATAGTGACGTCACCAATCAAACATAACAACCGAGAAATGTAAATACCATAGGATAACACCATAGGGACGTCACCAAACAAAAATAAAATACAACCGAGAAATGTAAATACCATAGGATAGCACCATAGTGACGTCACCAATCAAACATAACAACCGAGAAATGTAAATACCATAGGATAACACCATAGGGACGTCACCAATCAAAAATAAAATACAACCGAGAAATGTAAATACCATAGGATAACACTATAGGGACGTCACCAATCAAACATATCAACCGAGAAATGTAAATACCATAGGATAGCACCATAGTGACGTCACCAATCAAAAATAAAATACAACCGAGAAATGTAAATACCATAGGATAGCACCATAGGGACGTCACCAATCAAACATATCAACCGAGAAATGTAAATACCATAGGATAACACCATAGTGACGTCACCAATCAAAAATAAAATACAACCGAGAAATGTAAATACCATAGGATAGCACCATAGGGACGTCACCAATCAAACATAACAACCGAGAAATGTAAATACCATAGGATAACACCATAGGGACGTCACCAATCAAAAATATCAACCGAGAAATGTAAATACCATAGAATAACACCATAGGGACGTCATCAATCAAACATAAAATAACAACCGAGAAATGTAAATACCATAGGATAGCACCATAGTGACGTCACCAATCAAACATAACAACCGAGAAATGTAAATATCATAGGATAACACCATAGGGGCGTCACCAATCAAAAATAACAACCGAGAAATGTAAATACTATAGGATAGCACCATAGTGACGTCACCAATCAAATATAACAACCGAGAAATGTAAATACTATAGGATAACACCATAGGGACGTCACCAATCAAACATAGCAACCGAGAAATGTAAATACCATAGGATAACACCATAGGGACGTCACCAATCAAAAATAAAATACAACCGAGAAATGTAAATACCATAGGATAACACCATAGGGACGTCACCAATCAAAAATAACAACCGAGAAATGTAAATACCATAGGATAGCACCATAGGGACGTCACCAATCAAACATAACAACCGAGAAATGTAAATACCATAGAATAACACCATAGGGACGTCACCAATCAAAAATATCAACCGAGAAATGTAAATACCATAGGATAGCACCATAGGGACGTCACCAATCAAACATAACATTGATGATAGAGAAAACAAATTATCTCTTTTGTCGTAAAGGCGTGTTTTAAAATATCTTTGTGGTGTCTTTTTTTATTCAACTTTATGGAGAACTATGAATGAATCAAATAATATGAAACAGGCACGACCATGAATGCTCGCGAAATTGAATATTATCTGACAATTTCACACTCATCCAGTGCATCAAAAAGTGTCGAGATTTTTTGAGCCGAGATATATCGGGGACGACTTTTTTTTAGGGCCGAATCTAGTCTCATTGAATCGAGCTGTCGTTCCTTACGAAATCTCAAAAGTTAACTTCCGCGTAAAAACAAAAATTATTGTCAGTATGTCAGAAGAGATTTAATAAATTTAAAAATATCAATATAAGTAAAACAGGCTAAGAAAATGACTTTTATTACACACGGGTTCCGGGTTTCAGTGGTATCGGACCTACGAGAGATGGTACGAGACATCAGGATCACCTTTACGCTTTATGCTAAGAAGATCTTCATTAGTTGAGTGTGTTAGTGTGTTACACGGAACGTGTTTACAAAGCGTCGAATTTTTTTTTATTCGTCAGTATGTCCAGCCATGTTTGTCAAAAAATCCTAAGTACACATTTTATACCATAAAGAGCTCGCTGACGTTCGCATATTAACCTTTTACATGATACCCGTTAAATTGATGATATTTGTATTTTATTATTATCTAGGTGGGTGGAGTAGATGGACTGCATTTGGAAAGTGCTCTGTAACATGTGGATACGGAACACAAACGTACCAACGGAAATGTGATAATCCACTTCCTGCGGGAATTTATTGCACAGGTGATCACGTAAAAAATCAGATATGTTCCCAAGAAGGTTGCCATGGTTTGTATTTTTTTCATGTTAAGTCCATCACTTATTAAAATCAAATTGATAAGAATGATAATTGATGATCTCATTAACGACTGACTCTCCCTCGTCGAACATAACGTGAGTTCGAACAACAGAACTGTTGGAGATCTAGATTTAACTGGTTCATGGTACTTATACATTCCCTCCTAGAAAAGGAAGTGTGAACCAACAATAAAATGCAATGCTTTGCCTCAATTCAACATGTCCACACACCATCATAGAAATAACGACACACTATATATAATCACTGTTAGATCAATGACTGTGTGTACTTATCTGTTTATCTGTAGAAGCATATGTTGGCTTGTATACCATTATAATAATGATACCATTATTCTGAAAGATTGAATATCCAATTATGCATAAATCTAGAGAAATTAATGGTTTTCTCTCGATACGATAAGTAATTAAAATAAAAACGTAGATTTCAAATTTACTGCGCACGACGCGTTTCTGGAATACCAGTAAATTTGAAATGGTGAGGGTTATTCCAGAAACGCGTCGTGCGCAGTAAATTTGAAATCTACGTTTTTATTTTAGTTACTTATCGTATCGAGAGAAAACCATTAATTTCTCTAGATTTATGCATAATTGGATATTCAATCTTTCAGAATAATGCTATCAAGCTCGGCTAAAGAGAAAATTAGTGTTTAAAACTACATTCAAACTTTGCTCACAGACATTTAACAGTTAGACTTGCAAAAGTGATTTTCTGTTTCAGTTATTTAAATATCTATATATTTAGCCTCCAATATTACATGTTTTAATAACGATTCGCCGTTACTTTTAGCCTAAACAATGTTCGTGGGTTCTGCATGGTACTATTGAAATAACAGACCACAGAGTTCTTTTCAAAGGACTCCTTTGACCTTTACCAAAATTGTGATTTTTTTGCAGAATAACAAAAAAATAGTAGGTAGCGAGAGTAGTTCAATTAGTTCCTTTTGTATTTTCACCAAATGACATTCTCCCCCACATTTAACATTATTGTTGTATATATAATGTTCTAACAATTCAATATTCATTATGTTTTGTGTCAAATTTAAAAAAGAGACAATGAAAAGAACATTTAAACAGCGTTAGTCGACAATTCTACCAAACTCAACAAAAACGAAGAAAAAATTGTCTCCCACCTTAACCCACTGTGCATAAAAAGTACATTGGAAATACAAACCCTGGCGCAGGACAGGAAGAAAACTGTGGCGGGGTTAATCCGTCAATCACTGTATTGAGCATAAACATTAGAGTAACGTATGAATTGCTAAATGTAAACTCCAATGTATGGTGAACGATGCGGGACATTTCTTTATACAGGTACATTGTGTTGCATATATAGACGGGCCGCTCGTATTGGATCGACTTTTGCAACTTTTAAATATATGATTGGGTTGAAAATGTGTCGCTTCAATATATCAATAGGTTTATATTTTTTAGATATCAATGGGGCATATTTCTACAAGACCACAATGTGAGTTCGAACTCCGTTCATGGCGAGGTGTACTCGATACAACATTATGTGATAAAGTTTGTGGCTTGTGACAGATCGATGATTTTCTCCGGATACTCCAGTTTCCTACATAAATAAAACTGACCGCCACGATATAGCTGAAAAATTGCTGAAAGTGGCGTTAAACAACATAAACCAAACCAAATACAACACCACAACTACTTTATTGCTAAGACAAATTCACAAGGGGAAGTAATCCGATCAGGTGCAAGATTGATATGTGACCACTTTGTATGTTTATTTTTTATTTTCATATTAATGTAATTTATGAATGGATCACCAATAAATACCCAATACACGAATGTATATAGTTGTTGCATAGGAAGCAGTGTTATATTTTCCAACCCCAAGCTGCTCCCCATACCCAATTTTACACGTGGACAAATAAAAACAAAGAAAAAAAACAAACATACAAGACAAACATAAAAACAAAGCAAAACAAAAAAAGAGGAAGAAAAACAAAATAATAAAAAATACAAATACAAGAAACTTTATGTGGTATTTTACATATAATTTAAATAACACTCCAACTTTATCATTTCCCAGAAAAGTGCTAATAACACTAACTTATTGTTTTGCAATTACAAATAACATCATTGTTGCTAAATATTTAGATAAAATAATTGCTTCCTTCTTTATTAAGGTGGATGGAGTACATGGGAAATATATGGAGATTGTTCTGTTACGTGTGGCAACGGAACACAAAACTACTACAGGAAATGTGATAATCCTGTTCCTGGAAATGGAGGGTCATTTTGTGTTGGTAACTCTACAAACGCCATGCCGTGTTATAAATATGGATGTCCTGGTGAGTACAAACTGCTTAGATATAGTCATGGATGTCCTGGCGAGTTCAAGCTGCTTAGGTATAGACATGGGTGTTCCCGTGGGAACAAACTGCTTAGATATATACATGGATACCAGGTGATTACAAACTGCTTAGATATAGACATGGATTTCCTGGTTAATACAAACTGCTTAGATATAAACATGGATGTCCTGGTCGGTACAAACTGCTTAGATATACACATGGGTGTCCCGGTGAGTACAAACTGCTTAGATATAAACATGGATGTCCTGGTGAGAACAAACTGCACAGATATAAACATGGATTTCCTGGCGAGTACAAACTGCACAGACATAACCATAGGTGTCCCGGTGAGTACAAACTGCTTAGATATAGACATGGATTTCCTGATGAGTACAAACTGCTTAGATATAGACATGGATGCCCTGGTGAGTGCAAACTGCTTAGATATAGACATGGAAGTCCTGGTGAATACAAACTGCTCAGATATAAACATGGATTTCCTGGTGAGCACAAACTGCTTAGATATATACATGGATTTCCTGGTGAGTACAAACTGTTTATATATAGACATGAATGTCCTGGTGAGTACAAAATGCTTAGATATAGACATTGACTTCCTGGTGAGTACAAACTGCTTAGATATAGACATGGGTGTCCTGGTGAGTACAAGCTGCTCAGATATAAACACGGGTGTCATGGTGAGTACAAACTGCTTAGATATAAACATGGATTTCCTGGTGAGTACAAGCTGTTTATATATAGACATGGGTGTACTGGTGAGTACAAACTGCTTAGATATAGACATTGACTTCCTGGTGAGTACAAACTGCTTAGATATAGACATGGGTGTCCTGGTGAGTACAAGCTGCTCAGATATAAACACGGGTGTCATGGTGAGTACAAACTGCTTAGATATAAACATGGATTTCCTGGTGAGTACAAGCTGTTTATATATAGACATGGGTGTACTGGTGAGTACAAACTGCTTAGATATAGACATGGATTTCCTGGTGAGTACAAACTGCTTAGATAAAGACATGGACTTCCTGGTGAGTGCAAACTGCTGATATATAGTCATGGATGTCCTGGTAAGTACAAATGTTCAGATATAAACATGGATGTCCAGGTGAATACAGACTGTTTACATATAAACATGAAAGTCCCGGTGAGTACTAACTGCTTAGATATAAACATAGATTTCCTGAAGAGCACAAACTGCTTAGATATAGACATAGATGTCCTGGTAAGTACAAACTGCTCAGATATAAACATGGGTTTCCCGGTGGGTAAACACTGCCTTGATGTATACATGGGTCTCCTGGTGAGTACAAACTGCTTAGATATATACATGGGTGTCATGGTGAGTACAAACTGCTTAGATATATAAATGGGTCTCCTGGTGAGTACAAACTGCTTTGATATAAGCATTGGTGTCCTGGTGAGTACAAACTGCTCAGATATAAACATATGTGTTCCGGTGAGTACAAACTGCTTAGATATAAACATGGGTGTCCCGGTGAGTACAAACTGCTTAGATATATACATGGGTCTCCTGGTGAGAACAAACTGTTCAAATATAAACTTGGGTGTCCCCGTGAGTACAAACTACTCAGATATAAACTTGGGTGTCCCCGTGAGTATAAACTGCTTCGATATATACATGGGTCTCCTGACGAGTACAAACTGTTCAGATATAAACATGGGTCTCCTGGTGAGTGCAAACTGCTTAGATATATAAATGGGTCTCCTGGTGAGTACAAAGTGCTTAGATATATGCATGGGTGTCATGGTGAGTACAAAGTGTTTAGATATATACATGGATGTCCCGGTGAGTACAACCTGCTTAGATATAGACATGGGTGTCATGGTGAGCAAAACACGTGTTCGGTTTGTTTACGTTTTACCGCATATTTTGCACGGAGATTTTGTTCATGAAATAAAATATTTAGTCAACCCACATTTAAATATTTTACATATATTAACCAGAAATGTTATTTTCTTCTATGATTATTCCAACTGAGGTGAACTCTCATTCAACATATTCAAGTTTTTCATGTAAACAAACCGAACACGTGTTTTGCTGTTAGAGTCATCTCTCAAAAGTCATGTGACCTCAAAGCGAGAATACCAACAAAGACAAGATGGCAGGACTAAGTAGGTGAAATCAGTTAATATCGAAACGTTTTTTATTATAATGAGCTAGAAATGAATAATAATAAGTAAGTAAATATGAAAAGCGATAGATAAATATGCAACGAAACGAGTTATCCACATGACTCCGCTCTCACAAAGCGTTTTGTTGTGAAAATTACTGTTGAAAGGTGCGACGTATTCTTGGTAGGAGTTCCGCAAATTTTTGATAGAGTGAAATCCGTAGCCCTATCGTCTGCCAAGGAAAAAAATTTAGTAAAAAGACCATAAAGGGCTACGGTTCCGCAGCTACAAACGATCTTGATCAATAAATTAAGAAACAAATCTATTATTAACCTGTTACAAATGTGACTAAAATATAAACATTAATGATCATGACATAGAAAAGCGACAGGTGTTTTTAATGTATTTTTGCACAGCCAAAAATATGGAACAATTTATATCACAGCTAAGTGTTTCATTTCCGAATAATAATAAATCAATATTTACCGGAATTCCAATCAAATTCAACTTATTTATTTCAAATATTTCAAAAACGTTATATACATGGGTGTCCTGGTGAGTACAAACTGCTTTGATATAGACATGGGTGTCATGGTGAGTGCAAAGTGCCTAGATATATACATGGATTTCCTGGTGAGTACAAGCTGCTTAGATATATACATGGATTTCCTAGTGAGTACATATTGCTTAGTTATATACATGGGTGTCCATATGAGTACAAACTGCTTAGATATAGACATAGATGTACCGGTGAGTACAAAATGCTTAGATATATACATGAATTTTCTGGTTAGTACAAACTGCTTAGATATATACATGGGTCTCCTGGTGAGTGCAACCTGCTTAGATATATACATGAATTTTCTGGTTAGTGCAAACTGCTTAGATATATACATGGGTCCCCTGGTGAGTGCAACCTGCTTAGATATATACATGAATTTTCTGGTTAGTGCAAACTGCTTAGATATATACATGGGTCCCCTGGTGAGTGCAAACTGCTTAGATATATACATGGGTGTTATGGTTATTGCAAACTGCTTAGATATATACATGAATTTTCTGGTTAGTGCAAACTGCTTAGATATATACATGAATTTTCTGGTTAGTACAACCTGCTTAGATATATACATGGGTGTCCTGGTGAGTACGAACTGCGTAGATATAGATATGGAAGTCAAGGCGAGTAAAAACGGCTTACAATGTGCATTGAAATATGTTATTTATTAATTGAGATGAAGCTAAAACTTATATCATTATGTCAACTCAACATAATAATAATAGTATAATCACTTAATATATACTTCACAACAAATTACATGGTAAGCGAACAGAATTATCGCAAGCACTATGGTATCGGGTATTCGGTAATTATAACAGATTTCATAAAATATATGGACTTGGCTGTAGTTATGCATAATTTAGGATTAGTTTAGTTTAGATTATGGTATTTAACGCCACTTTCAACAATACTTACGTACGTAAGGCCTTTGCTCCGCTGGGGAGCATAGGCCATTGACGAACTCCCTCCATCTAACTCGACTTGGCGCTAGTTTTTCTGCCGAGTTTCAGTTGTGTCCCTACTCTTTCAATTCTGACTCTGTGTCTCTACGTCAGGTGTTACTAGGTCGTCCTCTGCTTCTTTTGCCTTGTGGGTTCCATTTGAGGGCCTGTCTGGTGATGCTGCCTGGTGGTTTCCTCAGTACGTGGCCAATCCATACCCATTTCCTCTTTTTAATGTGTATGCTTATGGGGTCCTGGTTTGCGCTTTGCCAAAGATCCTCATTTCTGACTTTGTCGAACCATCGGATGTTCATGATTTTCCGCAGGCAGTAGTTGATGAATCTTTGGATTTTTGACAACATGGTCTTTGCTGTTCTCCATGTTTCTGCCCCATGCAAGAGCAGAGATTTTACATTTGAGATAAAGATTTTCATCTTTGTGCCTCTTGAGATGTTCTTGGCACTCCATTCTTTCTCTAGAATGTTGAAGATGACTCTGACTTTGTTAATTCTATTCTTTACATCAGCATCAGTGCCTCCTTCAATATTCACAATGCTTCGTAGGTAGGTGAACTCTACTTCTTCCAAGTTGGTATCCTTTATCTTGATAGGTTGTTTACGTTTGGCATTGATCTTCATAACATTGGTCTTGCTTTCGTTCGGTCTTAGTCCTAGCTTAATTGATGTTTCTGCTAGAAGGGATGTTTTTCTTGCATTTGTTGTTGTGTACTGGAGATGACGGCTATGTCGTCTGCGAAATCTAAGTCGTCCAGTTGTTACCACATTGTCCATTGGATTCCATTTTTTTTTACTTCAGTTGACTCTCTCATGATGTAATCAATTGCCAGGAGGAAGAGAAAGGGAGATAACAAGCAGTCTTGTTTTACTCCTGTCTTGACATCAAATTTTCAGTTAGTTTGCCTTCATGTTGCTATAAGAGTTCCTGATGATGTTGCTGAACGTTTGAGGTATTCCATAGTGTGCCATTAGGTTCCATAAAACTTCTCTATCTAAACTGTCAAAAGCTTTCTCGAAGTCTACAAAGTTGAGAAATAAGGAGGTGTTCCACTCTAATGATTGTTCTATTATTATTCTCAGTGCAGCTATTTGGTCTGTGCATGATCGATCTTTTCTAAAGCCTGCTTGTTGTTCTCTTAGCTTTTCATCTACAGCCTTCAATAGTCATGTAAGAAGTATTCTGTTCAGCACCTTTGCAACCACTGACAATAGTGCGATTCCTCTGTAGTTTTTACATTCTTTGAGGCTACCTTTCTTTGGCAGTTTAATTAAATGACCAATGTTCCAGTCTTGAGGCATTACTTCTTTTCCCATATGTCACTGCAGATCTTGTGAAGTATATTTGCTGTTTGGTCTGGGTTTGCTTTCAGGGCCTCTGGTGGAATGCTATATGAGCCTGCAGCTTTGGCTGTTTTCAACTTCTTAATTGCTTGTTTAATTTCTGTTTTTGATGGCAGGTTAAGATTTATTTTTAGTTCTTCATCTGCTCTGTTAATTGCTGGTGTTACATCAGGCGGTGGTCTGTTTAGTAGCTCCTTAAAGGGGTCTGCCCATCTTGCTAGCTGTTCCTCGGTTGTGGTTAGAACCTCTCTATTTTTGTCTTTAATCTGTTGGCTTGTTTGTCTAAAATTTTCTGCAAGTTTTTTGGTGGTGTTATATAGATCTTTCATATTCCTCATGTTTGCAGCTTCTTCTGCTTGAGCAGCAAGATTGTCTATGTATGTTCTTCTGTCTTTTCTTACATTTCTGTCTAAATTCCTTGTGAGCTTTGTTGTATTCTGTTCGAGGTGTTGCCTTTTCTTTCCTAGTTCTGCTGCAATTAATAGCACCTTTCTTCTGTTTTTTCTCCTGCACTTTTCTAAGAGTTTCTGGTGTGATCCACTCTTTTTGTGTGAATGATTTTCTATTGAAAAAGTTTCTTCACATGTGTTATTTATCATGTCTTTTATTTGGCTCCACTGATCTTCAATATTGTCAAGTTTTTCTAGTATTTGAAATTTGTTTGACAGTGTGATGTTGAACTGGTCTTTTGTTGTTTTATATTTCAGAAAGTTGACATTGTATTTTACCCTTGGATTTTTCATGGTGAATACCTTCCTTAACTTCATTCGCATTTTTCCAACTAGTAAATGATGGTCTAATGCAGCATCTGCTCCTTTCTTAACACAAACGTCCTGAAGTGATCTTCTAAACTTTTTATTGATGCAGATATGATCAATCTGATTTTCTGTGATATGGTCTGGTGATACCCATGTTGCTTTATATATGCGTTTGTGTGCAAAAATACTTACTCCTATGTTAAATTTGTTGTTGGCACAAAGCTGAGCAAATCTTTCTCCATTTTCATTCATTTGTTCAATTGCGTGTCTTCCCATTGTTTGTTCATACCCTGTATTGTTATATCCTACATTGGCATTGAAATCTTCCATGAGTATTGTAAGATCTTTCTCCTTTTGCTGGTTTAGGATGGCATTAAGGGTGTTGTAAAAGTTGTCTTTGTCACTTTCTTAAACATCGTTAGTGGGTGCATAACATTGTATCAAGATTGCTTTAATTCTTGATTGTTTTGTTTGAAAAATTGCAGTTATAATTATTATTGTGCTGATAGGTTTCCAAGATATATGTGCCTTACTGGCTTATTTTGTCATCATGAAGGCAACCCCTTCCGTGTGTGGACTATCCTCATCTTGATGTTTAGAGTATAATACAACCTCTCCAGTTGCTAGTATCGTCTTTTCAGTTGAAATCCATCTAGTCCCACTCAACCCCATTACTTCAATGTTATACTTATGCATTTCCTTTGTTATTTGAGCTGCTTTGGCACTTTGGTACATAGTTCTAACATACCAGGTCCCAAGTATGGATGATGACTGTGTGCTTAGAAGGTTAGTCGGCATTGTAGCTTCTTGATTGCTTTCACTACAATGCGTCATTCGTCTTGTTGTTGAAGAGACCCTCTTTACCGAGTCAAAGTTTATATTTCTATTCGTCAATGTTTCTGTAGCTGTAGATATTTTAACTAGGCGAGATAGTTGATCTTGCGCTAAACCCTCAACCTGGAGGGCCAGAGATTTTACTGTCAATGTATCTTTCCTCTAGATAAGCTGTTAACCAAAACTTACAAGTCTTATCTACCCGGTTTGATTTTGGAGTATTTCCTTCTCCTAGATGAGTTGCTTTCCATGGCTTACGACTCCCATCTGTCCGGCTATTAACCCATAGCTGGGGCAAGTTTGATGAGAGCCAGGGCATGTCCACACACCAGTGGGCCTACACTCTGCATCTTTCGGGCCCATGCGGCTCCAAGATCCCCAACAGTTTAGCCTGGGGTATTTGACCCCAGTATACGTGTGCTGTCGCTGGGAGGCACTGAAGGAATCTTTATAGTGTAGAGGCTTTCTACTAACAGGAGAGACTTACACACTCGGCTCTCTTTTCACTTGCTAGGCAAGTTATCTAGCGGCAGCAGTAAAGTCTTCGACACCCTGCTACACTAGACGCATAGCACTACCCTGTGGATAAACCACCAACTAACTTTCAACAATATTTCAGTTATATTGTGACGGTCAGTTTTATTGGTGGAGGAAACGTGAGTACCCGGAGAAAACCACCGACCTGTTGCAAGTCGCTGACAAACTTTATCACATAAAATGTATCGAGGACACCTCGCCATGAACGGGGTTCGAACTCACAACTTTTTGTGGTGATAGACATTGATTTCATAGGTAGTTGTAAATCCAACTACCACACGATCACGACCATGAAGATCCCTTGCATAATTTAAAAACTAAATCAATCTCCCACTATGTATCTTGTAAAAATGAAATTGTATTCAGCTCATCGATTGTATGTTTAATTATCTATAACAGTTTATAATGAGTATATGTAATCTATCATTTTACATTATATTTCTTTGGATAATAATACGACAATTTCAATTTAAAACAGTTGTCATTTTTTCCTCATATGATCTATAAATTTATTGGTTAAACGGATTGAAATTTATAGCTACCTATTAATTTTGTCTTCATTTGTCTTTCATCATTGCAACATGATAAATAATTAATAATATCGTGGTATTTGTCATATTGTAGATAACGAATAAATGATTAACCCTTTCCATACCGAACACTGTATAAACCAGAATCCTGTATAAACCAAACTATGAATTAATAAATAAGTCCTAAGGTAAAACAAAATCATTGTTAATTAGATTTGTATAGAATTGCACACCTGTCTATTCCGAACAAATAGTGATCCCAATAACGTGTATAATTAAACCTTACCATGTCAAACCCTGAATAAACCAGAATCCTGTATAAAGCAACTATATATAAATGCATAAATAAATAGGTCTAATGTAGAAAATCATTGTTAATTTGACTGGTATAAAATTAAGAAATAATTCATGGAAGCCATATGTATATTATAAGTTATAAGCTCCCTAGTGACCGTCTATCGTTATTTAGACGGTCAGTAAATCGTTGAAGGGTGAGCGCTCCAGCACGAACCCTTCAACTATTTACTTTACCGTCTAAATAACCATAGTCGGTCACGGGAGCTTATAACATTTCTGTACGATGTTGCTGATCTATAACTTGAAACAGTAACTAAGTTTTGTCGACGAACTATGTTTGACGGACTTTCTTGGAAGTTCTAAGGCTAAACACGTAATGGTCAATACACAAAATTAAGCACCGCCCACTGACCTTCTGTATTGTGTCTCAAGAAGAGTTCTTTTACTGTGTTATTTTAGAAGAAAATATAAATCCTCATCTTTCTTGCAGTTGTGTTTAATTATGCTAAATCAAAATACACACACATATATATAAAGAGCCTCGTCAAATACGTCGTCTCAGTTATCGATTACAATATTTCTTTATTTCGGACAGCGTCAAGGTCAAATTATACAATAATAGATTACACAATGCTACAGTCTGCTTCTATCGTTATTTTTAGGAATGGAATTTTCCACTGGCCAGTAAAGCGTATTAATCTTATTCTCTGGCTCTGCCTTCATCGTTATTCGACGAAGTCGTATGCGATCGCTTTTTACCTATTTTTGCTATGGATGCTGTTACCTAGCAATTTTAAAGATGAAAATATTTTCTAACTTTTTGATTGGAGAATAATACAAATTTGGTAAGAGTTCGGAGAACGGAGCTAAAATACTTGTAGTGATTTTCCGACTGTGTTTTTTTGGGCCGAATATCGGCCTCATTGTGAAAAACGTTTTTTCCCCAATTTGATGGGGGAAAATTCCCAATAGCGTGGTGATAAAATTATTCGTAAAAATTGGTTAATAAAAGCTTTTTGAAATGAAATTAAAAGTCGAACATTTTCACGCTTATGACCTGGTTTCTATTTGTTTTGATTAACCAAGCGAAATAATACGCACAAGATAACGGGAACCGGTACAGTATATTGGGTCGCTTGATTTGTTTACCGAACTCCGATAAAACTTCAGAAAAATGAAAGCGGAAATCTGTAGTATTTGGAATAAATGTTTATTTAAATAAATTTAATATAAAATTTTAATAAAAAAATAGTAAATATGTCATGTGATTTGCTTTGCTTGATATTTTGTCAATTCATCCGAAATTAAAAACGGAAAACAGTTGATGAAGCGGAATACGCGAATTATTGTTTTAAAGTTAAAAATAAAAATGTATATATTAGTTCTCTATTCTCTAATCAAGGTTTACCTGAAGTTAATGAGTTTTTTGTTTATACACCCTAAGCCCCAATGTTTGCACATTGTTTATACAATAATTACAGCTATAAAAAAGGGGGATGAAATTTAAAAAATGTTCATCTCTGAAACTACTGGGCCAATTGGAACTAATCTTTGCTTAGTCTTTTGATGACTCCCTTTCAAAATTGTGTCCGACAATCCAGACATCCAACCAACATGGCCACTGTTGCTAAAAACAGAAAAGGTGGATGAAATTTTAATTTATTTCCTCTTAAACTACTGGGCCAATTGGATTGAAACTTTGCTAAAATAATCCTTTGGTGATCCCCTTTCAAAATTGTGTCTGTCAGTCCCGTCCTCGGGCCAAGATGGACGCTGTTACTATTTAGTAACGATTACTTGCACATTAAGTAGGATGCAAGGTTTTACATGTCTTATCAAATCCTATAAAACCAATATGTTAAGGTTATTTCAGTGAAATACTGTTCGTAGAAGAATATAATATTTGTGCTTCTATAATATCTATAATTCTAATATGACGTCTATAAAACGGCACACACGATATTACTCAACAACTCTATATTTAGCGCAAGTGCAGTACACAACAAATCTGGCTGTTCCATTGTGACTCCCGCTGTGAAATTACCGTGACGACCGAGTGTAAACAAACAAAACACCGGCATATAGCGTATTTTTAAAGTCCTTAAAATAAAAATTATCGGTCAGTTATAAATAATTATTCTGTAACTAAGTATTTTTTTATCATTTGTTTTGAAAATTTACATTTGGGGATCCCCAGTATGCACACATACATTCCATTGATATGTGTCGGCCATGAATAACAAAATGCACTAACCTTGTTTTCCTACGTATACATTGATAACTAGACGGTGATGTAATTAAGTTACTGATATTTTGCAATTTGATGGCATTTTGAATTTTGCTACTCAAACAAGTAAAATGCTCATAAAATCGTAAAATAAATCAGTAACCAGCTTGTGTCAATCAGCGTCCCTTGTAAACAACGTCACAGGATGACGATATATTACAAAAGTCAAAGTCGATAGATGGTTGTCTGAAGTATTTTTTCCTGAATTTTTTTTTATGTCAATAATACAAGCTTTTTTTTTCATTGTCATTTATTTTTTTGTATTACATATCTAACAATAATTGTCGATTATTAACAACTGTTCAAGTGTTCGATATTATGTTTGACAAATACAAATAATTCAAAATCAAATAAAAATTTATGAAGGAGGTAAATGGAACAGCCACCAAATGCCGTGTGTATACAGTTCACGAATGGTTAAAAATTACCGTATTTGTCCTATTAGAATCGAAATAATTCATGGCAGGAATAGAGTTGTGCAAATTTACACATGGGCTGGGCCTTTATATTCTTAGATTTTCGAATATAAAGGCCCAGCGCATGTGTAAATTTGCACAACTCTATGCCTGCCATGAATTATTTCTTAATTACATGTATTATAAAGCTATAATTTTAATCCAATCAAAAACACCCATTTAAGACATGTGATCGTACATTATTTTTCCCGTATTGTACAACCGGAAGCCGTATTTTTTCCGTATTGGACGTCCAATACGGTTTTTTTTTCGTTATGTAAGGGAAGTAACTCGTTGGTTTATGTCGTCTGCTAGTAAATAATTTTTAATTGTAATCTACAATCATATTAACTTGTTCGATATTTAACAGTTTGAGGGAAAAAAAGTTGTTTAGAATAATTGTTGATCAGTTATTTTGTTGTTTTTAATTCATTTTAGAGATTACGAGATCTGTATTGACTGTATTAAAAGTTAAACATAAAATTGTTGTTATAGTATTGATCATTTCAGCTGTATAATAAATAGGTCATTATACAGTGTTATGTACAATATGGAAATATATTGTACTCGTCCGTATTGTATTGAAAACCCGTATTGGACGAGACGCCTCCGGACTCGTACAATATATTTTCATATTGTACATAACACTGTATAATAACCTATTATTATTAAATCTCGAAAGGGTTATGTTCCCGAGGTTCGAAGGACCGAGGGGAAATAACCCTTTCTCAATTTAATAATTATGAATATTAACTTCTCATGAAGGACATAATTGTATATTGTTCAATAAGAAACAATTGGATAGGACACAAATTTCACAACGTAGAAACGTCTTCGCCAATACATATATGAATTAATACAAAATGAACTTATATAATATTATATACATATTTCATATTAAGTGAAGA
The DNA here is from genome assembly GCA_963383655.1 of Bathymodiolus septemdierum. Taxonomy (NCBI): domain Eukaryota; kingdom Metazoa; phylum Mollusca; class Bivalvia; order Mytilida; family Modiolidae; genus Bathymodiolus; species Bathymodiolus septemdierum. The sequence goes on along the minus strand of OY726517.1, from coordinate 20,872,735 downwards.
CATGAAAAAAACAAAAACAAAAACAAACAAAAACTAAAAATGTTGAGCCTCATGCAGGTGGATTATTCAAGCTAAAGTATACTTAATCGAACACACCCTTTTATCTTAATGACTCGAACACACCAAACATTCAATTGGGATTCAACTTTTTAATGAATTTATATCTAAAGTGGGTGCTTAATTAAGGTAGTTAACATGTGAAGATATAGGGAGGAATCATTATCCTATTAACGTTCGGTAAGTATATTGCTTTTTTTTTCTTTTCTTTTTTTGGTTAAAAACTGTTATTTATGATATGACGACTCGATAATCCAGTTGCATGAGGCTGTCTCGAAACTAAATTAGTTCATACGATATTGATCAATAAAGTAAGACATAAATCTATTATTAACCTGTTACAAATATGACTAATTTACAAACATTTATGATCATGACATAGAAAAGCGACAGATGTTTTTAATGTATTTTTGTACAGCCAAAAATATGGAACAATTTATATCACAGCTAAGTGTTTCATTTCCGAATAATAATAAATCAATATTTACCGGAATTCCAATCAAATTCAACTTATTTATTTCAAATAACATAATAATACGCGATAAGGTAAATCTGTTACAGTGTAACAAGTAATGCTCTGCATTTTCATTAATGTCGTTCGAAGTAATTCAAGTGACTCTCAAGTATGTTTGTTGTATTATAAACTGCTCCTATAATAAGGGCATGGATTTTGAGGGAGATCTCTCTGTTTACCCAGTATTAAACATAAAATATTTGCAATGTACCTTATAGCGTAATATTACACTTTACGTTTTTATTTTCCCTATTTGTCTTTGTTAGCGTAGCCGGTCACTATTTTCGTATATGGACCGGTAGTATATGGACCGGCCAGGTACCTGCATTATTTTAGATAAAAAGTATAATATAGCAAATAGTTCATGTCACTTCGGGTCATATGGCAGTATATGGACCGGTCCGTCACCAAAAAAATATTTTATGGACCTCAGAAGCTTCGGTCCATATAATATTTTTTTGGTGCCATGAACTATTTGCTATTTAGTACAATTTCTTCTAAAAGATCGTCCATATTGTCACCCTCGAAAGGTGCAATATTACATTGTATATATTGCATGGGTAGGCGATAATATAATTGTTACCAATACCACAATCATGTTTTGTTTTCCCGGTCCTATCCTCATATACGACTTATCACCGGGTTTGTAATTAGATTAACACAACGGGTGTCACTAGTAGAGCAAGAACTGCTCACCCTTCCGGAGCATCTGAGTTCACCCTCAGCTTTAAGTGGGGTTCGTGTTACTCGATCTTTAGCTTTGTAGTTCGTTATTTGTCCTTCTTTTGGCCATTGTGTTGTCTGTTCTTCTTTGATATACGGAATCTGATTACCTCTTTGGTATCTTGAAACTCTTCTTGTGACTATGTATGTATAATGGACTTTGTATTAGTTCTAAGGACACATTGATACATTTCTTTTTTTTTTCTTAATCGCTAACATAGAATGCAAAACACAAAATAATACCATGCTGTCGGAACATTTCCAAAATTTCATTGAAAAATCATTGAAACAGAGGCAAACTAAATAACCCTAACAAATAACACATGATCTCTCACTTATCTGGCTTGGTACAGGCAATTCAATAGAAAGTGGCGGGGCTACACTTGTGATATTCGCTCAAACGGCCAAACCTGCTCCTTTAGTGAAATGATGCAGTGATTTCCATATGCGAGTAAAAAATGCGAGTAATTTTAAATTACTTCTGTTTTTACTTATATAATTCACTGGTGATGTCAATGTTTTTATCAGTCACGTGAAATGATCAATCATATTCAATTATTTAAATCTTCATGATACAACTCAAGTTAAATGTCTTTGTTATTTAATTTAAGCATTCAACATGCACTATGTTCGATTTTTCAGATAACATATGTACACAACTCTCTCAATCAACATTTTAACAAAGGGGGAAAAAAACAAACCAAAACAATATCACACCGTCAGAACAGTTCCAAATTATTGATTGGAAATTCGTAGAAACAAAGACAAAATTGATTACCCTAGCATATGTACATGACTACTCACTCACCTGGCTTGATACAGGAACACAAACATCGAAAACGTTGGGTACACAAGACACAGGACGAAGACAAAAGAAAAACCATACTCACACTCACAGAAACTAAAAAGATGAGACACACGGATCCCATAAAAAATGAGAGTGAACTCAGGTGCTCCGGAAGGACAACAGTTCCTGCTTCTTATAAACCGTCTTATGGAACCAAGCTTCTCCTCTTGTAAATTGCTTAATCAGTAATCCATATTCTAGTCAAATGTTAGAAGAAATGTCGAATATCTCTTATTTATTTATTGTTATCATTTCCAATGTACACAGTTTATAGATGGAGTTACCTCAAAGAGCAAAATCTAACAAGATGGCAACTACAGGAAATATTAAGCGAAGAAATAAATGATATTAAAGAAAACCTCACCTTAAACAGTAGGCAAACATCATCAGCTATCAGACGGAGAACATCAGCACCTGATGACAGATGGTCTGCTACGTCCTGTGGGTTTGTTGGAATAGGAATACTGTCTGCTGTTGCCGTTCTGATACTATGGTCTGATTGCTCAAAATTGTTAAGGCGAAAACTGCAGGTATCAACAACGATGCCCAATGCAAAGGTCAAAACTACCGGAGACAAATAATATGCAATTGATCCCAGATTAGAGATTGTGAATGCAACAATTTGATCTATATATACAGTCTGATATACAGCTTGTACAACACAAGACAGTAACAGTGAAGAAGTGTCATCTATTTAAAAACGTCAGCGAAAACTGGCAACATTGGGCATACCTATTTTTGATTTCACTTTCCCGCTCAGGTTAATTCTTCACCTTTATATATATATACTTCAAGCTGATTCTTATCGAGTAAAGGACTCCATTGGAAATAATCTAAATGGCTTTTTGGTGTTATTCTTGGTTATAAACATGCATCATGCAACAAGTGGTATTCAATTACAATCGCTAAGTTTTATCTTTAGTTAAATTCACAGATGTTTAATTACTAGTATCGAGAGAGAAATATGGTGTTTAACTCCACTTTCAACAATGTTTCAGGTATATCGTGGCGGTCAGTTTTATTGTTGAAGGAAAGTGGCGTTAAACACCATACCCCTTGCAAATGTCCATGTATATAATATACCACAGAGTATATGTATAATCATTGTGATCCATCAATCGCCTAAAATCATGATGTATCATATGTCCAAAATTGGCATTGTCCATCTAGATTGCATGTATATTACTGTCGCAGTTTAAGTACATGGGTTTTGAGGGTACTAAATAAAACAAAAAATTCTTCTCTCTGAAAAATGTACCCTTGGCTATGCTGCACAATTCAAGTAGACATTTCACCATACATTCTTGGCGTAAATGCGTGTCTCATGTGTAGTGATGTCACGCTTTTTGAACGTAAAAGACATCTATCAATAGATCTAATGGACATCAGTTTGAATGATTAAAAGGTTTGGAAAACACTATCCCATGGATGGGGGTACGTGGTGTCGCTGGAAATTGGAAAATAACCTCTTTCATACATTCCATCTGTATTAAGACTATGCACATTCAAACATTCCCTCAGTATGAAGACTATGCACATTCATACATTCCCTCAGCATGAAGACTATGAACATTCATACATTCCATCTGTATGAAGACTATGCACATTCATACATTCCCTCAGTATGAAGACTATGCACATTCATACATTCCCTCAGTATGAAGACTATGCACATTCATACATTCCCTCAGTATGAAGACTATGCACATTCATACATTCCCTCAGTATGAAGACTATGCATATTCATGCATTCCCTCAGTATGAAGATTATGCACATTCATACATTCCCTCAGTATAAAGACTATGCACATTCATACATTCCCTCAGTATGAAGACTATGCACATTCATACATTCCCTCAGTATGAAGACCATGCGCATTCATACATTCCCTCAGCATGAAGACTATCCACATTCATACATTCCATCTGTATGAAGACTATGCACATTCATACATTCCCTCAGTATGAAGACTATGCACATTCATACATTCCCTCAGTATGAAGACTATGCACATTCATACATTCCATTAGTATGAAGACTATGCACATTCATACATTCCATCTGTATGAAGACTATGCACATTCATACATTCCATCAGTATGAACACTATGCACATTCATACATTCCATCTGTATGAAGACTATGCACATTCATCCATTCCCTCAGTATGAAGACTATGCACATTCATACATTCCCTCAGTATGAAGACTATGCACATTCATACATTCCATTAGTATGAAGACTATGCACATTCATACATTCCATCTGTATGAAGACTATGCACATTCATACATTCCCTCAGTATGAAGACTATGCACATTCATACATTCCATCTGTATGAAGACTATGCATATTCATACATTCCATCTGTATGAAGACTATGCACATTCATACATTCCATCTGTATGAAGACTATGCACATTCATACATTCCCTCAGTATGAAGACTATGCACATTCATACATTCCCTCAGTATGAAGACTATGCACATTCATACATTCCCTCAGTATGAAGACTATGCACATTCATACATTCCATTAGTATGAAGACTATGCACATTCATACATTCCATCTGTATGAAGACTATGCACATTCATACATTCCCTCAGTATGAAGACTATGCACATTCATACATTCCATCTGTATGAAGACTATGCATATTCATACATTCCATCTGTATGAAAACTATGCACATTCATACATTCCATCTGTATGAAGACTATGCATATTCATACATTCCATCTGTATGAAGACTATGCACATTCATACATTCCATCTGTATGAAGACTATGCACATTCATACATTCCCTCAGTATGAAGACTATGCACATTCATACATTCCATCTGTATGAAGACTATGCATATTCATACATTCCATCTGTATGAACACTATGCACATTCATACATTCCATCTGTATGAAGACTATGCACATTCATACATTCCCTCAGTATGAAGACTATGCACATTCATACATTCCATCTGTATGAAGACTATGCATATTCATACATTCCATCTGTATGAAGACTATGCACATTCATACATTCCCTCAGTATGAAGACTATGCGCAGTCATACATTCCCTCAGTATGAAGACTATGCACATTCATGCATTCCATCTGTATGAAGACTATGCACATTCATACATTCCCTCAGTATGAAGACTATGCACATTCATACATTCCCTCAGTATGAAGACTATGCAAATTCATACATTCCCTCAGTATGAAGACTATGCACATTCATGAATTCCCTCAGTATGAAGACTATGCACATTCATACATTCCCTCAGTATGAAGACTATGCACATTCATACATTCCCTCAGTATGAAGACTATGCACATTCATACATTCCTTCAGTATGAAGACTATATACATTCATCCATTCCCTCAGTATGAAGACTATGCACATTCATACATTCCCTCAGTATGAAGACTATGCACATTCATACATTCCCTCAGTATGAAAACTATGCACATTCATACATTCCCTCAGTATGAAGACTATGCACATTCATACATTTCCTCAGTATGAAGACTATGCACATTCATACATTCCCTCAGTATGAAGACTATGCACATTCATACATTCCATCTGTATGAAGACTATGCACATTCATACATTCCCTCAGTATGAAGACTATGCGCAGTCATACATTCCCTCAGTATGAAGACTATGCACATTCATGCATTCCATCTGTATGAAGACTATGCACATTCATGCATTCCCTCAGTATGAAGACAATGCACATTTATACATTCCCTCAGTATGAAGATTATGCACATTCATACATTCCCCCAGTATGAATACTATGCACATTCATACATTCCCTCAGTATGAAGACTATGCACATTCATACATTCCATCTGTATGAAGACTATGCACATTCATACATTCCCTCAGTATGAAGACTATGCACATTCAAACATTCCCTCAGTGTGAAGACTATGCACATTCATACATTCCCTCAGTATGAAGACTATGCACATTCATACATTCCCTCAGTATGAAGATTATGCACATTCATACATTCCCCCAGTATGAAGACTATGCACATTCATACATTCCCTCAGTATGAAGACTATGCACATTCATGAATTCCCTCAGTATGAAGACTGCACATTCATACATTCCCTCAGTATGAAGACTATGCACATTCATACATTCCCTCAGTATGAAGACTATGCACATTCAAACATTCCCTCAGTATGAAGACTATGCACATTCATACATTCCCTCAGTATGAAGACTATATACATTCATGCATTCCCTCAGTATGAAGACTATGCACATTCATACATTCCCTCAGTATGAAGACTATGCACATTCATACATTCCCTCAGTATGAAGACTATGCACATTCATACATTCCCTCAGTATGAAAACTATGCACATTCATACATTCCCTCAGTATAAAGACTATGCACATTCATACATTCCCTCAGTATGAAAACTATGCACATTCATACATTCCCTCAGTATGAAGACTGTGCACATTCATACATTCCCTCAGTATGAAGACTATGCACATTCATACATTCCCTCAGTATGAAGACTATGCACATTCATACATTCCCTCAGTATGAAGACTATGCACATTCATACATTCCATCTGTATGAAGACTATGCATATTCATACATTCCATCTGTATGAACACTATGCACATTCATACATTCCATCTGTATGAAGACTATGCACATTCATACATTCCCTCAGTATGAAGACTATGCACATTCATACATTCCATCTGTATGAAGACTATGCATATTCATACATTCCATCTGTATGAAGACTATGCACATTCATACATTCCCTCAGTATGAAGACTATGCGCAGTCATACATTCCCTCAGCATGAAGACTATGCACATTCATGCATTCCATCTGTATGAAGACTATGCACATTCATACATTCCCTCAGTATGAAGACTATGCACATTCATACATTCCCTCAGTATGAAGACTATGCAAATTCATACATTCCCTCAGTATGAAGACTATGCACATTCATGAATTCCCTCAGTATGAAGACTATGCACATTCATACATTCCCTCAGTATGAAGACTATGCACATTCATACATTCCCTCAGTATGAAGACTATGCACATTCATACATTCCTTCAGTATGAAGACTATATACATTCATCCATTCCCTCAGTATGAAGACTATGCACATTCATACATTCCCTCAGTATGAAGACTATGCACATTCATACATTCCCTCAGTATGAAAACTATGCACATTCATACATTCCCTCAGTATGAAGACTATGCACATTCATACATTTCCTCAGTATGAAGACTATGCACATTCATACATTCCCTCAGTATGAAGACTATGCACATTCATACATTCCATCTGTATGAAGACTATGCACATTCATACATTCCCTCAGTATGAAGACTATGCGCAGTCATACATTCCCTCAGTATGAAGACTATGCACATTCATGCATTCCATCTGTATGAAGACTATGCACATTCATGCATTCCCTCAGTATGAAGACAATGCACATTTATACATTCCCTCAGTATGAAGATTATGCACATTCATACATTCCCCCAGTATGAATACTATGCACATTCATACATTCCCTCAGTATGAAGACTATGCACATTCATACATTCCATCTGTATGAAGACTATGCACATTCATACATTCCCTCAGTATGAAGACTATGCACATTCAAACATTCCCTCAGTGTGAAGACTATGCACATTCATACATTCCCTCAGTATGAAGACTATGCACATTCATACATTCCCTCAGTATGAAGATTATGCACATTCATACATTCCCCCAGTATGAAGACTATGCACATTCATACATTCCCTCAGTATGAAGACTATGCACATTCATGAATTCCCTCAGTATGAAGACTATGCACATTCATACATTCCCTCAGTATGAAGACTATGCACATTCATACATTCCCTCAGTATGAAGACTATGCACATTCAAACATTCCCTCAGTATGAAGACTATGCACATTCATACATTCCCTCAGTATGAAGACTATATACATTCATGCATTCCCTCAGTATGAAGACTATGCACATTCATACATTCCCTCAGTATGAAGACTATGCACATTCATACATTCCCTCAGTATGAAGACTATGCACATTCATACATTCCCTCAGTATGAAAACTATGCACATTCATACATTCCCTCAGTATAAAGACTATGCACATTCATACATTCCCTCAGTATGAAAACTATGCACATTCATACATTCCCTCAGTATGAAGACTGTGCACATTCATACATTCCCTCAGTATGAAGACTATGCACATTCATACATTCCCTCAGTATGAAAACTATGCACATTCATACATTCCCTCAGTATGAAGACTATGCACATTCATACATTCCCTCAGTATGAAGACTATGCACATTCATACATTCCCTCACTCAGTATGAAGACTATGCACATTCATACATTCCCTCAGTATGAAGACTATAAACATTCATTCATTCCCTCAGTATGAAGACTATGCAAATTCATACATTCCATCTGTATGAAGACTATCAACATTCATACATTCCCTCAGTATGAAGACTATGCACATTCATACATTCCCTCAGTATGAAGACTATGCACATTCATACATTCCCTCAGTATGAAGACTATGCACATTCATACATTCCCTCAGTATGAAGACTATGCACATTCATACATTCCCTCAGTATGAAGACTATGCACATTCATACATTCCATCTGTATGAAGACTATGTACATTCATACATTCCCTCAGTATGAAGACTATGCACATTCATACATTCCCTCAGTATGAAGACTATATACATTCATACATTCCCTCAGTATGAAGACTATGCACATTCATACATTCCCTCAGTATGAAGACTATGTACATTCATACATTCCCTCAGTATGAAGACTATGCACATTCATACATTCCCTCAGTATGAAGACTATGTACATTCATACATTCCCTCAGTATGAAGACTATGCACATTCATACATTCCCTCAGTATGAAGACTATATACATTCATACATTCCCTCAATATGAAGACTATGCACATTCATACATTCCCTCAGTATGAAGACTATGCACATTCATACATTCCCTCAGTATGAAGACTATGCACATTCATACATTCCCTCAGTATGAAGACTATGCACATTCATACATTCCCTCAGTATGAAGACTATGCAAATTCATACATTCCATCTGTATGAAAACTATCAACATTCATACATTCCCTCAGTATTAAAACTATGCAAATTCTTACATTCGAAGTACGGAAACGATGCTCACTCTCATATTATTTGTATATTGGTGATTCATTCATATATTCGACTTAAATCCAAGTAAAAGAGGGTAATCAGAAACCTTAAATCAAAGAAGGATACACAATGCAATGGCCAAAAAGACACCCCAAAAATGAATACAAAGCAGTAAATAGAACGTTTAAGACTGAACAACACGAACCCAACAAGAAACGGGGACAAACTCATGTGTTCCGAAAGAGAAAGAAGTTCCCGCTCCACTAGAAATTCCCGTTGTGGTACTGTTAAACAATACGAACATCATCTGATATGGCTATCGTGTTGGACATTAATATGTGTAAATAGATTGAAATAAAGTAAAGTTGTTTCCGTCGTGAATATGTTGGACATTCTCCCTAAAGAAGTTCTCGGTATTCGTCATATGCATAAACAAATGAATATCAACTATTCTCATATGTTAGTTACAAGCTGATTGTGGTGGACTTTTTCAACGGAGGTACAGATCACCAGTCTCTAGGCCTCAACAATGCTTTTCAGCAATAACTTATAGGTCTATCCTTCCACCACTACTGGTAATTGAGATATTCACAACAAATATAGCACAAGTGTCGTTAAAAAACAAGTCAATAACAAATTATTTTCTCAGAAACCTTTTATATGAAAACTATGAATGATCACTGGATGTTAGCCGCATCTGTAGCGTAATGGTTAGCTTGCACGCCTCGAGTCTGGTAGATCATAGGTCTGAGCATGGGTCAATCCAAAGACAATAACATTGGTATTTACTGCTTCTCCGCTAGGCACACATCATCAAGGAGTAAGAACAAATATTGCTTGGTTCGAAATCAGCAAAATCTGTTCGAGGGGAGCAACATGTTTACCCGCGGACTGTTTTACTGTGAAGTAGCAATCTTAATTCAACTCAGCGTGTTGGTCTGGTAGAAACCAGACATCATCATTATTTCCTCGAATAGTAACATGTTTTAACCATGAAATAGTTGACAATTTACTCACTTGGCGTTAAACAACAATCACTCAGATCCCTAGACGACGACAATCACTCAGTAATTACCTAGACGACAGCAATCACTCAGTAATTCTCTAGACGACAACAATCACTCAGTAATTCTCTAGACAACAACAATCACTCAGTAATTATCTAGATGACAACAATCACTCAGTATTTATCTAGACGACAACAATCACTCAGTAATTCTTTAGACGACAGCAATAACTCAGCAATTTCCTAGACGACGACAATCACTCAGTAATTCCCTAGACGACTACAATCACCCAGTAATTCCCTAGACGACAACAATCATTCAGTAATTCTCTAGACGACAACAATCACTCAGTAATTCTCTAGACAACAATCACTCAGTAATTCTCTAGACAACAATCACTCAATAATTCTCTAGACGACAACAATCACTCAGTAATTCTCTAGACGACAACAATCACTCGGTAATTCTCTAGACGACAAAAATCACTCAGTAATTCCCTAGACGACAACAATCACTCAGTAATTCTCTAGACGACAACAATCACTCAGTAATTCCCTAGACGACAACAATCACTCAGTAATTCTCTAGACAACAATCACTCAGTAATTCTCTAGACGACAACAATCACTCAGTAATTCTCTAGACGACAACAATCACTCAGTAATTCTCTAGACGACAACAATCACTCAGTAATTCTCTAGACGACAACAATCACTCAGTAATTCTCTAAACGACAACAATCACTCAGTAATTCTCTAGACGACAACAATCACTCGGTAATTCCCTAGCCGACAACAATCACTCAGTAATTCTCTAGACGACAACAATCACTCAGTAATTCTCTAGACGACAACAATCACTCAATAATTCTCTAGACGACAACAATCACTCATTAATTCCCTAGACGACAATGATCACTCAGTAATTCTCTAGACGACAACAATCACTCAGTAATTCTCTAGACGACAACAATCACTCAATAATTCTTTAGACGACAACAATCACTCAGTAATTCTCTAGACGACAACAATCACTCAGTAATTATCTAGACGACAACAATCACTCAATAATTCTCTAGACGACAACAATCACTCAGTAATTCTCTAGACGACAACAATCACTCAGTAACTCCTTAGACGACAACAATCGCTCAGTAATTCTCTAGACGACAACAATCACTCAGTAATTCTCTAGACGACAATAATCACTCAGTAATTCTCTAGACGACAACAATCACTCAGTAATTCTCTAGACAACAACAATCACTCAGTAAATCGCTAGAAGACAACAATCACTCAGTAATTCTCTAGACGACAACAATCACTCAGTAATTCTCTAGACGACAACAATCACTCAGTAATTCTCTAGACGACAACAATCACTCAGTAATTCTCTAGACGACAACAATCACTCAGTAATTCTCTAGACGACAACAATCACTCAGTAATTCCCTAGACGACAACAATCACTCAGTAATTCTCTAGACGACAACAATCACTCAGTAATTCTCTGGACGACAACAATCACTCAGTAATTCTCTAGACGACAACAATCACTCAGTAATTCTCTAGACGACAACAATCTCTCGGTAATTCCCTAGCCGACAACAATCACTCAGTAATTCTCTAGACGACAACAATCACTCAGTAATTCTCTAGACGACAACAATCACTCAATAATTCTCTAGACGACAACAATCACTCATTAATTCCCTAGACGACAATGATCACTCAGTAATTCTCTAGACGACAACAATCACTCAGTAATTCTCTAGACGACAACAATCACTCAATAATTCTTTAGACGACAACAATCACTCAGTAATTCTCTAGACGACAACAATCACTCAGTAATTATCTAGACGACAACAATCACTCAATAATTCTCTAGACGACAACAATCACTCAGTAATTCTCTAGACGACAACAATCACTCAGTAACTCCTTAGACGACAACAATCGCTCAGTAATTCTCTAGACGACAACAATCACTCAGTAATTCTCTAGACGACAATAATCACTCAGTAATTCTCTAGACGACAACAATCACTCAGTAATTCTCTAGACAACAACAATCACTCAGTAAATCGCTAGAAGACAACAATCACTCAGTAATTCTCTAGACGACAACAATCACTCAGTAATTCTCTAGACGACAACAATCACTCAGTAATTCTCTAGACGACAACAATCACTCAGTAATTCTCTAGACGACAACAATCACTCAGTAATTCTCTAGACGACAACAATCACTCAGTAATTCCCTAGACGACAACAATCACTCAGTAATTCTCTAGACGACAACAATCACTCAGTAATTCTCTGGACGACAACAATCACTCAGTAATTCTCTAGACGACAACAATCACTCAGTAATTCTCTAGACGACAACAATCACTCAGTAATTCCCTAGACGACAACAATCACTCAGTAATTCCCTAGACGACAACAATCACTCAGTAATTCTCTAAACGACAACAATCACTCAGTAATTCTCTAGACGACAACAATCACTCGGTAATTTCCTAGCCGACAACAATCACTCAGTAATTCTCTAGACGACAACAATCACTCAGTAATTCTCTAGACGACAACAATCACTCAATAATTCTCTAGACGACAACAATCACTCATTAATTCCCTAGACGACAATGATCACTCAGTAATTCTCTAGACGACAACATTCACTCAGTAATTCTCTAGACGACAACAATCACTCAATAATTCTTTAGACGACAACAATCACTCAGTAATTCTCTAGACGACAACAATCACTCAGTAATTATCTAGACGACAACAATCACTCAATAATTCTCTAGACGACAACAATCACTCAGTAATTCTCTAGACGACAACAATCACTCAGTAACTCCTTAGACGACAACAATCGCTCAGTAATTCTCTAGACGACAACAATCACTCAGTAATTCTCTAGACGACAATAATCACTCAGTAATTCTCTAGACGACAACAATCACTCAGTAATTCTCTAGACAACAACAATCACTCAGTAAATCGCTAGAAGACAACAATCACTCAGTAATTCTCTAGACGACAACAATCACTCAGTAATTCTCTAGACGACAACAATCACTCAGTAATTCTCTAGACGACAACAATCACTCAGTAATTCTCTAGACGACAACAATCACTCAGTAATTCTCTAGACGACAACAATCACTCAGTAATTCTCTAGACGACAACAATCACTCAGTAATTCCCTAGACGACAACAATCACTCAGTAATTCCCTAGACGACAACAATCACTCAGTAATTCGCTAGACGACAACAATCACTCAGTAATTCTCTAGACGACAACAATCACTCAGTAATTCTCTAGACGACAACAATCACTCAGTAATTCCCTAGACGACAACAATCACTCAGTAATTCCCTAGACGACAACAATCACTCAGTAATTCTCTAGACGACAACAATCACTCAGTAATTCTCTAGACGACAACAATCACTCGGTAATTCTCTAGACGACAAAAATCACTCAGTAATTCCCTCGACGACAACAATCACTCAGTAATTCTCTAGACAACAATCACTCAATAATTCCCTAGACGACAACAATCACTCAGTAATTCTCTAGACGACAACAATCACTCGGTAATTCTCTAGACGACAAAAATCACTCAGTAATTCCCTAGACGACAACAATCACTCAGTAATTCTCTAGACGACAACAATCACTCAGTAATTCTCTAGACGACAACAATCACTCAGTAATTCTCTAGACAACAATCACTCAGTACTTCTCTAGACGACAACAATCACTCAGTAATTCTCTAGACGACAACAATCACTCAGTAATTCTCTAGACGACAACAATCACTCAGTAATTCTCTAGACGACAACAATCACTCAGTAATTCTCTAAACGACAACAATCACTCAGTAATTCTCTAGACGACAACAATCACTCGGTAATTCCCTAGCCGACAACAATCACTCAGTAATTCTCTAGACGACAACAATCACTCAATAATTCTCTAGACGACAACAATCACTCATTAATTCCCTAGACGACAATGATCACTCAGTAATTCTTTAGACAACAACAATCGCTCATTAATTCCCTGGACGACAATGATCACTCAGTAATTCTCTAGACGACAACAATCACTCAGTAATTCTCTAGACAACAACAATCACTCAGTAATTCGCTAGAAGACAACAATCACTCAGTAATTCCCTAGACGACAACAATCACTCAGTAATTCTCTAGACGACAACAATCACTCAGTAATTCTCTAGACGACAACAATCACTCAGTAATTCTCTAGACGAAAACAATCACTCAGTAATTCTCTAGACGACAACAATCACTCAATAATTCTCTAGACGACAACAATCACTCAGTAATTCTCTAGACGACAACAATCACTCAGTAATTCCCTAGACGACAACAATCACTCAGTAATTCCCTATACGACAACAATCACTCAGTAATTCTCTAGACGACAACAGTCACTCAGTAATTCTCTAGACGACAACAATCACTCAGTAATTCTCTAGACGAAAACAATCACTCAGTAATTCTCTAGACGACAACAATCACTCAATAATTCTCTAGACGACAACAATCACTCAGTAATTCTCTAGACGACAACAATCACTCAGTAATTCTCTAGACGACAACAATCACTCAGTAATTCCCTAAACGACAAAATTCACTCAGTATTTCCCTAGACGACAACAATCACTCAGTAATTCTCTAGACGACAACAATCACTCAGTAATTTCCCAGACGACAGCAATCACACAGTAATCCTCTAGACGACAACAATCACTCAGTAATTGCCTAGACGACAACAATCACTCAGTAATTCTCTAGACGACAACAATCACTCAGTAATTTCCCAGACGACAACAATCACTCAGTAATTCCCTAGACGACAACAATCACTCAGTAATTCCCCAGACGACAACAATCACTCAGTAATTCTCTAGACGACAATAATCACTCAGTAATTCTCTAGACGACAACAATCACTCAGTAATTCTCTAGACGACAACAATCACTCAGTAATTCTCTAGACGACAACAATCACTCAATAATTCTCTAGACGACAACAATCACTCAATAATTCTCTAGAAGACAACAATCACTCAGTAATTCTCTAGACGACAACAATCACTCAGTAATTCTCTAGACGACAACAATCACACAGTAATCCTCTAGACGACAACAATCACTCAGTAATTCCCTAGACGACAACAATCACTCAGTAATTCTCTAGACGACAACAATCACTCAGTAATTCTCTAGACGACAACAATCACTCAGTAATTCCCTAAACGAAAAAATTCACTCAGTAATTCCCTAGATGACAACAATCACTCAGTAATTCCCTAGACGACAACAATCACTCAGTAATTTCCCAGACGACAGCAATCACTCAGTAATTCTCTAGACGACAACAATCACTCAGTAATTCTCTAGACGACAACAATCATTCAGTAATTCTCTAGACGACAACAATCACTCAGTAATTCTCTAGACGACAACAATCACTCAGTAATTCCCTAGACGACAACAATCCCTCAGTAATTCTCTAGACGACAACAATCACACAGTAATTCACTAGACAACAACAATCACACAGTAATTCTCTAGACGACAACAATTACTCAGTATTTCTCTAGACGACAACAATCACTCAGTAATTCTCTAGACGATAACAATCACTCAGTAATTCTCTAGACGACAACAATCACTCAGTAATTCCCTAGACGACAACAACTACTCAGTAATTCTCTAGACGACAACAATCACTCAGTAATTTTCTAGATGACAACAATCACTCAGTAATTCTCTAGACAACAATCACTCAGTAATTCAATAGATGACGGCAATCACTCAGTAATTCTCTAGACGACAACAATCATTCGGTAATTCTCTAAACGACAACAATCACTCAGTAATTCTCTAGACGACAACAATCACTCAGTCATTCCATTGACGACAGCAATCACTCAGTAATTTCGTAGACGACAACAATCATTTAGTACTTCTCTAGACGACAACAATCACTCAGTAATTCTCTAGACGACAACAATCACTCAGTAATTCACTAGACGACAGCAATCACTCAGTAATTCCCTAGACGACAGCATTCACTCAGTAACTCCCTAGATGACAACAATCACTCGGTAATTCTCTAGAAATCAATCACTCAGTAATTCTCTAGACGACAGCAATCACTCAGTAATCTCTAGACAACAACAATCACTCAGTAATTATCTAAATGACAACAATCACTCAGTAATTATCTAGACGACAACAATCACTCAGTAATTCTCTAGACGAAAGCAATAACTCAGTAATTCCCTAGACGACAAGAATCACTCAGTAATTTCCTAGACGACAACAATCACTCAGTAATTCTCTAGGCGACAAAAATTACTGAGTAATTCTCTAGACGACAACAATCACTCAGTAATTCTCTAGAAGACAACAATCACTCAGTAATTCCCTAGACGACAACAATCCCTCAGTAATTCTCTAGACGACAACAATCACTCAGTAATTCCCTACACGACAGCAATCACTCAGTAATTCCCTAGACGACAACAATCACTCAGTAATTCTCTAGACGACAACAATCACTAAGAAATTCCCTAGACGACAACAATCACTCAGTAATTCCCTAGACGACAATAATCACTCAGTAATTCCCTAGACGACAACAATCACTCAGTAATTCCCTAGACGACAACAACTACTCAGTAATTCTCTAGACGACAACAATCACTCAGTAATTTTCTAGACAACAACAATCACTCAGTAATTCTCTAGACAACAATCACTCAGTAATTCTATAGATGACGGCAATCACTCAGTAATTCTCTAAACGACAACAATCACTCAGTATTTCTCTAGACGACAACAATCACTCAGTAATTCCATAGACGACAGCAATCACTCAGTAATTTCCTAGACGACAACAATCACTCAGTAATTCTCTAGACGACAACAATCATTCAGTAATTCTCTAGACGACAACAATCACTCAGTAATTCTCTAGACGACAGCAATCACTCGGTAATTCTCTAGGCGACAACTATCACTCAGTAATTCTCTAGACGACAACAGTCACTCAGTAATTCTCTAGACGACAACAATTACTCAGTAATTCTCTAGACGACAACAATCACTCAGTAATTCTCTAGACGACAGCAATCACTCAGTAATTCCCTAGACAACAATCACTCAGTAATTCTCTAGACGACAACAATCACTCAGTAATTCTCTAGACGACAGCAATCACTCGGTAATTCTCTAGACGACAACTATCACTCAGTAATTCTCTAGACGACAACAATCACTCAGTAATTCTCTAGACGATAACAATTACTCAGTAATTCTCTAGACGACAACAATCACTCAGTAATTCTCTAGACGACAGCAATCACTCAGTAATTCCCTAGACGACAACAATCACTCAGTAATTCTCTAGACGACAACAATCACTCAGTAATTCTCTAGACGACAACAATCATTCAGTAATTCTCTAGACGACAACAATCACTCAGTAATTCTCTAGACGACAACAATCACTCAGTAATTCCCTAGACGACAACAATCCCTCAGTAATTCTTTAGACGACAACAATCACACAGTAATTCACTAGACAACAACAATCACACAGTAATTCTCTAGACGACAACAATTACTCAGTATTTCTCTAGACGACAACAATCACTCAGTAATTCTCTAGGCGATAACAATCACTCAGTAATTCTCTAGACGACAACAATCACTCAGTAATTCCCTAGACGACAACAATCACTCAGTAATTACCTAGACGACAACAACTACTCAGTAATTCTCTAGACGACAACAATCACACAGTAATTTTCTAGATGACAACAATCACTCAGTAATTCTCTAGACAACAATCACTCAGTAATTCAATAGATGACGGCAATCACTCAGTAATTCTCTAGACGACAACAATCATTCGGTAATTCTCTAAACGACAACAATCACTCAGTAATTCTCTAGACGACAACAATCACTCAGTAATTCCATTGACGACAGCAATCACTCAGTAATTTCGTAGACGACAACAATCATTTAGTACTTCTCTAGACGACAACAATCACTCAGTAATTCTCTAGACGACAACAATCACTCAGTAATTCACTAGACGACAGCAATCACTCAGTAATTCCCTAGACGACAGCATTCACTCAGTAACTCCCTAGATGACAACAATCACTCAGTAATTCTCTAGAAATCAATCACTCAGTAATTCTCTAGACGACAGCAATCACTCAGTAATTCTCTAGACAACAACAATCACTCAGTAATTATCTAGATGACAACAATCACTCAGTAATTATCTAGACGACAACAATCACTCAGTAATTCTCTAGACGAAAGCAATAACTCAGTAATTCCCTAGACGACAACAATCACTCAGTAATTTCCTAGACGACAACAATCACTCAGTAATTCTCTAGACGACAAAAATTACTGAGTAATTCTCTAGACGACAACAATCACTCAGTAATTCTCTAAACGACAGCAATCACTCAGTAATTCCCTAGACGACAACAATCCCTCAGTAATTCTCTAGACGACAACAATCACTCAGTAATTCCCTAGACGACAGCAATCACTCAGTAATTCCCTAGACGACAACAATCACTCAGTAATTCTCTAGACGACAACAATCACTAAGAAATTCCCTAGACGACAACAATCACTCAGTAATTCCCTAGACGACAATAATCACTCAGTAATTCCCTAGACGACAACAATCACTCAGTAATTCCCTAGACGACAACAACTATTCATTAATTCTCTAGACGACAACAATCACTCAGTAATTCTCTAGACGACAACAATCATTCAGTAATTCTCTAGACGACAACAATCACTCAGTAATTCTCTAGACGACAGCAATCACTCGGTAATTCTCTAGGCGGCAACTATCACTCAGTAATTCTCTAGACGACAACAGTCACTCAGTAATTCTCTAGACGACAACAATTACTCAGTAATTCTCTAGACGACAACAATCACTCAGTAATTCTCTAGACGACAGCAATCACTCAGTAATTCTCTAGACGACAGCAATCACTCGGTAATTCTCTAGACGACAACTATCACTCAGTAATTCTCTAGACGACAACAATCACTCAGTAATTCTCTAGACGACAACAATTGCTCAGTAATTCTTTAGACGACAACAATCACTCAGTAATTCTCTAGACGACAGCAATCACTCAGTAATTCCCTAGACGACAACAATCACTCAGTAATTCCCTAGACGACAACAATCACTCAGGAATTCCCTAGAAAACAACAATCACCCAGTAATTCCCTAGACGATAACAATCACTCAGTAATTCTCTAGACAACAATCACTCAGTAATTCCCTGGACGACAACAATCACTCAGTAATTCTCTAGACGACAACAATCACTCAGTAATTCCCTAGACGACAACAATCACTCAGTAATTCCCTAGACGACAACAACCACTCAATAATTCTCTAGACGACAACAATCACTCAGTAATTTTCTAGACAACAATCATTCAGTAATTCTCTAGATGACAGCAATCACTCAGTAATTCTCTAGACGACAACAATCACAGTAATTCTCTAAACGACAACAATCACTCAGTAATTCTCTAGACGACAACAATCACTCAGTAATTCCATAGACGACAGCAATCACTCAGTAATTTCCTAGACGACAACAATCACTCAGTAATTCTCTAGACGACAACAATCACTCAGTAATTCCCTAGACGACAACAATCACTCAGTAATTCCCTAGACGACAACAATCACTCAGTAATTCCCTAGACGACAATAACTACTCAGTAATTCTCTAGACGACAACAATCACTCAGTAATTTTCTAGACGACAACAATCACTCAGTAATTCTCTAGATGACAACAATCACTCAGTAATTCTCTAGACGACAACAATCACTCAGTAATTCTCTAAACGACAACAATCACTCAGTATTTCTCTAGACGACAACAATCACTCAGTAATTCCATAGACGACAGCAATCACTCAGTAATTTCCCTTGACGACAACAATCACTCAGTAATTCTCTAGACGACAACAATCATTCAGTAATTCTCTAGACGACAACAATCACTCAGTAATTCTCTAGACGACAGCAATCACTAGGTAATTCTCTAGACGACAACTATCACTCAGTAATTCCCTAGACGACAACAATCACTCAGTAATTCTCTAGACGACAACAATTACTCAGTAATTCTTTAGACGGCAACAATCACTCAGTAATTCTCTAGACGACAACAATCACTCAGTAATTCCCTAGACGACAACAATCACTCAGTAATTCTCTAGACGACAACAATCACTCAGTAATTCCCTAGACGTTTTTCACTATGCTAGTGTTTCAGTTCAGATTGCAAAACTGATACCGAAGAACATAGCTTGGTATGACACTGAAATATATAGTGTTTGTTCTGTCACTGTGTAGGACGTGCTGATCGAAACATGTTGAGATGATACGCCCAATGGAACAATAAGCAAAATCAATGGATAAACAGTTACTTAAAATATGAATCATTAAACTAGCTTCTTCTTGTTTTGCACACTGGAGATTCTTAAATGTTTATAGTACATTAGGTACACAAATGTCGCAAACCCGCAGGGATAAATTTTAATAGGCAGCTTAGGCAGAAAAGATACATTTTATTCTAACATGATCTCCTTCTCTCGCTTTGTTAACAAACGAGCGAGTTATCCATTCGGCATAATCTCATTAGCGCATGCGCCGGTGAATGTGACTGACTTTTCCATTGGTAGCATAAATTGTGTGCGACATTTTTTCCGCAAACGTAAATATAAATTACCGTCTTCCAATCAAAGTATACTACCGTATTTGTACTCTTAGACATATCAGAATCGAAATAAATCATGGAAGACAGAATGTGTTTTGAGTTTTAACATGGATTGGCGGATATTAGTAAATTTTATCCCTGGCTTCTGGCTCGGGATAAAATACTAATATCCGCCAATCCATGTTAAAACTCCCAACACATTCTGGCTTCCATGATTTATTTCTTCATTAATTTATTTGTGTTATGATATTGACTACTAATAACCACTTCCGTTAGGTTTAAATGTGTTTTGTCTTTGTTAGATCGTAACTCTATCTGATAGAATATATTATTCATTGTCTTTTAGCATTGGTAATATTAAATATTATAGAAATGACGTCCGTAATGCACGATTTTACATAATTTAAAGGGATTTCACTGTTTCATTTGAATTAAGCATACAAATGTAATTTATTGATAAATATGCGTGGAAATCACAATATACAATAGAACATAGGATTCAGAACTAAGTGTAATAGGTTTCCTGCCAGTTGTTGATGGTTGGTGTTTATTAATTAGTTTGTATATACTATAACCCAATGGATATATTACAGTGGTCTTATATGTTCATAACATTAAACATTTTTCAGCTAATATTGACAAGTAAGTTGTTTAGAATCTTAGCGATATTATTTTTAATCTTCTGCTTTCCAGCCAACTGATTCATGGGGTTCTTTGTTTTCATAGTATAATATGATATTTCTTAGCCTTCCATTATTTTGATGTATAAGAGGTGATATTCAATGGAAAAACATATGGAGTTCCCATTGAATGAATGAAGGAAGGAAGGAAGGAAGGAAGGAAGGAAGGAAGGAAGGAAGGAATAAGGGTAATAACAAAAGAATGTAGGACAGAAAGTCACCGGACAAAGAGTCACAGACAAAAAGTCACGGACGAAAAGTCACAGGACAAAAAGTCACAGTTTAAATTTTGCATTTTGACAAAACACATAAGACTAAAAGTCACAGGACAAAAAATCACAACATAAAATTTTGCATAGGAGCTTATCACTAGGACAAAAAGTCACAGTGAACAATTTTGTAAAATGATTGGCCCCTTGTATTACAAGTAACTATAGGACAAAAAGTCACAATTCAATTTTATGCTCATTTTTGCTTTCAAATTATATTCATACTTAATTTTAATTATTTAAAAAAAATGTATGGAATAAAACACTTTGAAAATCTGATTTTTGATCTATAGTTTCTATGAAAACAAACAGATATCAAAACACACCTGATTATTATTTTTTTTTACATGTATGGCTTTATTGTCACTCCAATCAATTAAAATTCCTATTTTGTTAATTGATACGGATTCTTTTTATTATACATATGCTTTTACTTTCAATACTTCGTTCATTATATTAATGAATGACATATTGAAAGGAAAGGCAAATGGATAATTAGAAGACACTTTATTTTATAGTGTTAAAGGGTATAAATATTTACACAATGACTTGTATGTCCAACACAAAAAACCAGTCATTACAGTTTGACACAAAGAAATAAGAATACAACTTGTATTGTTCTTCATCCTGAAGTAACGAGGAGGTTTTGAATAGCGAGTACTTGAGAAATAACATATATCACACAGTGACTTTCTGTCCTACCTACATACCGTACATGAATCTAGGTGTATACATATTGTGACTTTTTGTCCTACCTACATACGGTACATGAATCAAGGTATATATATATATTGTGACTTCTTGTCCTACCTACATACATGTTAAGCAAAAATGTAAGTTGTGACTTTTTTTCCTGTGACTTTTTGTCTGCCAGGGTAAAAAATATAGATTGTGACTTTTTGTCCTAGGAGTTTTGTGACTTTTTTTCCTGTGACTTTTTGTCCTGTGATTTTCTGTCCGTTTACCTAACACAATTACCGAACACCGAGCAATCTTCCAAAGGGAAAGGCAAAACTCATAAGTCAACAAACAGACAAAATCAGTCAACAACCGGAAAACTGAGAAAACCTCAATGGTCATGACTTTGTACAGGCATTTCCAAAGAAATGATGGGTTGAATCAGATTTTACGGCGCCAATCCTCCCGCTTCCATTACGGTTAAAAGGTTCCGGTTGTCACTATGACAGCATTTTAGCAATACTGGGACAAAATAGGTATAATTGTAGTCAAATGCAGTACTTTATGAAAATCCATCGTTTATTATCGTCTCTGTAGAACGGTTTAACTAAACGGTCATCTTCTTACACAATTTGATTTCAAATGAGATGTTGAATGACGTTATGTCTAAACCACGATTACTTAATCCTTATCTTTATACATTTTCCATATTTACTTAATGAAAATCCCTCGTTTATTATCGTCTCTGCAGAGACAGACTATTCAGATTGTTTCTGAATGGCAGTTTGCTATATATCTGTATATATACAGTCCGACAAAAGTTAAGCACCACCTGACTTGTTTCAATAATATCTTTTCTAATAATGAACTTATTTCAAATCTGTTTGCTGTTTTCGTTACCTGTACACACATACTTACTTACCTGTGAAACAGGTTATTGATCGATGTTTATTTATGTGTATATGACAGGGTGTGTAAAGTGCCATGTGTACTTTTCAACATTTGTGTTTGCGAACGAAAGCTGATTTTGTTTGTGTAGAGTTTTAAGTTTCATTTTCTATTGGTTTGGTATGGTGCGGCGAAAATTACCCATATCAGAAAGGTGACAAGCTGTTGGCATGCATAACGGTGGTTTTAGCCATAGAAGGATGGCAGACCACTTCAGGGTTAACCATTCCATCATTGTACGACTGATGCAGCGTTTTCGTCAAACGGGGAATGTTACTGACTGTCCACGTGCAGGTAGACATCGCAAAACGACGGCGAGAGAGGACCGACTCATATCCAGACGGGCGCGGCAACGGCCGTTCAGTACAGCTGGTGCACTTCGTGGTAATTTAGCGTTTGAAGGCCACATTAGCACACGCACTGTAATCAGACGCCTCCACCATCAGGGAATGCGAGCGCGACGACCCATAAAACGTCCACAATTGACATTACGTCATCGCCATGCTCGATTTGACTGGTCACATGATCATTTGGGATGGACTATTTGCACATGGAGACGGGTCCACTGGTCTGATGAAAGTCGTTTTTTGTTACGCCCTACCGACGGTCGTGCAAGGGTTTGTCGCCAACGAAACACTTCATTTAAGGACAACGACATTTTGGGCACAACTGCTTTTGGGGTGGGGGTGTAACTGTCTGGGGTTGTTTTTCCTTTGACTGTAAGTTGGACTTGTACGTTCTTGCTAGTAATCTAACAGGCCAAAAATACCGTGACAATGTGCTCGCTCCACGCGTAGTCCCCCATTTCGACAATCATGCGTTGGGTGACAGGCCAATGTCCATGGACGACAAAGCTAGGCCACATAGAGCCCGAATTGTACAACATTTTTTACAGCAAGAGGTTGTTCAGACAATTCCATGGCCTGCGATGTCGCCAGACATGAACCCTATAGAGCATGTATGGGACTTTATTGGCCGACAAATTAACCAACGCAATCCAAAATGTCAAAATATTGACGAATTAAGAACTGATATCTTACAAGAGTGGCAACAGTTCCCCTAAGAACAGCTTAGGCGTCTTGTGCGAAGCATGACGAGGCGTGTTACAGAACTTCACAATAAACGCGGTGGATATACTTACTACTGATTTTTATGCCTTACACATACGCACAATAGATGCATTTAAAAGTTCTTAAAATCTGAAGACTCTGCATTTTAATGCAATGTTAAAAACTTCCATCAAAGACAAACTGGTTTTACGTTTTTCCAGCGCCTGTTTTGAACCCCATTTTTGCCACGTCATAGTCACGTCTTTCAGGATGATAAATACTTCGTAGATTGATAATTTTAGAGCCCTTGGTGTAGTCTTTTAAGAAGTGTAAGAAAAATGGTGATATCTATTTTTATTGTTTTAACAGTATTGATGTAAAAAAATATATTGATAAAAATATAGGGTGGTGTTTAACTTTTGTCGGAGTGTATATTATATACATATGTACATTATTTTTCCATATAAATGACATTTTGAATTTAAATGTGTCAAGCAGGAAAGCGTAGTGCTATTGTGTATTCAACAAACATCGTTCATAGGTTGTGAAATTCTATGACATCAATAAAAATTTTGACACCTTTGTCATATGTTGTGAAATTTTATGACATCAATAATTCTTTATTGTTGTGATATAATATAGTGCTAATGTAAATACATTTTAATCTAATCCCACACTCTTATCTTTACCTATAAGGAAAATATTGGTAGTACTTATAAATATATTCATTATACCCTTTTGTCATTAAAACTATTCAACTCTGCCCATTGTCTTTAAGCACGTTCTATTTGAAGAAACACCTCTGATTCCGTTAGATTTCCTGATTCACGAGCGCAAACATGCAAATTGGCATGAAATTTTATTCAATTTATTAAAATCGAAAATTCCAAAGCTTGACAAGAAGAACATCCCCTTTGTTCTTGATCAGGAACCAAAAAGGCTATCCAAAATACTTTCCTAAATTGTCCAATTATGTTTTGTTGGAACCATTTAAAGGAAGACTTTAAATTCTGATTAAAAGGACGAGTCGAATCAGATAATATTAAGATCCTGGTTTCACATTTGGACAAAATGCTTCGAGCACAGAGCGAGGAAGAATTCACGGCTCTGAGAAGCAGTTTAACTACAAAATGGCCTTCTGTTGCCGTAGAGCATTTCGACAAAACAATAGCACGTGACCAGCCGTAATGCATCATTCAGGTAAATGGCTTATAGAAAAATACCCGGGTATGTTTGATCCTTATTCAGGTAAAACAAACAATTTGTCAGAGAGTATGAATGCCGTTTTAAAGAGGGAAAATGAATGGAAAGAACTCCCTGTAGAACTTTTAGCTCTTGGGTTTTATTTTTTGCAGCATTATGAAAATTAGGAAATTCTACGCGGTAGATCAGGTCTCGGTAATTACCATCTAAAAGGGGAATTTCAGAGGGCTTTTATTCCTCCTGTGGATAGTATATTTCCCAAGAAGGTTGTTTACCCAGATGAAGTTGTTGAATACATAAAACATCAAAAACCCTTGTCGCAGGAACCCCTGCTGACAGAATGTGACACCACAAATTCATCACCTGTGGACAATACACAGAAAACTGTAAAACAAACAACAGTTACAAATCCATTAGATGACCTCAAAGAATTAAACAATCCACTAATTGATGAGGCTAATCAACCTGTCATTCAGTTCCCCGCTTTTGAAAATGACTGCAGCTTAAAAACTCTGGCACGTTTTAGTGTGGACAATAATTTAATCACATTTGTTCCACAACAAGGGGTTTTTATTGTTCAAGACAGAAAGGGGAAATATTGAGTCACTTTATTCCCCAAAAAAAAATGTCAATGTGAAGCAACATCTACAAACTATCACATCTTAGCGGCAAAAATGAGTGTTGGCTTAGAACCAGTGCAAACAAACAGTTGTAAATCTACGGGATTTATAGAAAAACAGCAAAACGAAAATTGACAAAAAATCAGCTAGAAACCAACCAAGAGCAAATGATTATGAACTAGAATTTGAGCCCGCTCCTGATTCAGAATTTTCTTTGAATATCCCCATGAAACTAAAAGTAGAGAAAACTCCATCAACTACTGGCATTAATAACACTCCCAAGAAAACGATTACTAATCCAACACCTATATCAAAAATAAAGAGAGACTTGAGTGTGATTGAGGAAGAATCTGAATCGGAAACAGACGAACTTCCGACAGTTATATGTAATCAAAATCACAAACAACTAATAATGCATGCAGAATAAATATTTATGCTCGGATATCATGAACATATATGAGGGAACATTTAGTTCAGTGCATTGAAAAGGGACATTTTTCGCAATTCCCTAAAAGTGTCATAGGTAAAACACCGGTGCGCCCCCCGTGATTTTTCACACGAAATACCCCAAAAATGTTCGCGCCTCCCTCCGCTCGGCGCAATTTTTTTTAAGTGCGCCCCCCTAACTTGAAATCCTGGATCCGCCCCTGAACACCAACAATATTAAAGACAAAATCTCACTATGTACCGATCAATTGTGATTGTGGTGTGCCAGACACAGTTGAAAACATGATAGGTTGTGAGGGTAAAACTGATAGAAGATTGTGTGAAGTATGGAAACATCGGTCGTGTGCCGATGGTGCAGAAAGTGACATCTGGTTATATTCGAAACACGTGAAGTTGTGAAGTGTATGTTTCAGTAGATATATATTCTATAATGGACAGATATAACGAATGTCACCTGAATATTTACATTAAAAAAAGTCACCTGACTACTTACATAAAAAAAAAATCATAGCGGGGAAATCTGTAGTTTTGTGCAGACAGTTAACTTGGCACATAACTGCCACCGCCTGATGAGATCGGTGGAGGGATCGAAATGACTTTTTTAATCTCATATTACTAATTTATTACACATTTTCTTTATATACATAAAACTTACAAAAGAAATCATTGCGGGGAAATCTGTAGTAATGTGCATGTACTTTACATTGAACATAACTACCACCGCCTGATGAGATCTATGGAGGGATCGAAATGATTTTTAAATTTTCTTTAATATGTAGTTAATTATTTTGTTAATTCTGAACACTTTCTTTTTTTATTGAAAGATGTGAGTTTTGTGGAATTTGAGATCAAAGACGAAAAATGTTGTTCAAAATTTCACTACCGAGTTCCTTTCCGGCCAGGATTTTTCAAGTTTCTTTATATCTAGCTATAATAAAATTGGTATCAAAATATTTATTATATAATTCTCTTTAGAAATATGTAAATCATTTTTGACCGGTAAATGTGATAGGCCCCTATTTGTGGAATTTGAGATCAAAGATGAAAAATGAAGTTCAAATTTTTACTACCAACGTTCTTTCCGGCCACGATTTTCAAATTTCTTTATATCTAACTATTATAAACTTGGTATCAAAATATATCTGACATAATTTTATTTAGAAATACATAAATCATTTTTGACCGGTAAATGTGATTTTTGTGGAATTTGAGATCAAAGACGAAAAATGTTGTTCAAAATTTCACTACCGAGTTCCTTTCCGGCCACAATTTTTCAAGTTTCTTTATATCTAACTATTATAAAATTGGTAGCAAAATATTTATTATATAATTTTCTTTAGAAATACATCAATTGATTTTCCCTGGTTTATAACATATTCCAATGACAAGAGTTCAAAGTTGAAATTTTTCAGTACCGAAGTTGACGATTTATTTTTTCCGGCCATCATTTTGACCTTTTTTTCTAAATTATTTTTAAAATATTGTTATATCACACATTAGATCTTTTTATTATCTTTCCAAATCAGTTTACACTTTTAAGATATCTTATTTCGTTTGCAAGTTACAAGGTAAAATATACCGTGTTTTTTTTTTATATTTCCGGTTTTTCATTTCCGCAGATTAGGGAATCCCCACGAGATAGACATGTAGCTCACATATTATTCTGATTCCGAGCCAACCAGTCTATGCTTTGCTCTTACTCCTTAATACTGTGTGCTTAGAGGACAAGCAGCAAATGTCAATTTCATAGTCTTTTGTTTGATCCGACCAGAACTCAAACCCACTAAAGGCGAACACGCTAACCATTATATCACCGATGAGGTTAGATACAACCATTGATGAGTTAGTTCTGAACTAACATGCCAGAAAGTATCATAGCCGAGAGGACCCATCCTTTTTCAGTATTCAGGACACATAATCAGGAATTCAGAATCAGGAAATTATTTCTCTGCTCTATCTGTGGTAATTGATATCACGTGATCATATTATTTAAGTGAAGGTTAGACCTAGCTGTCGTTTCAAGTGTACGAATGGTAAGTAATCAACAAAATATTAGTAGGAATTTGAATAGCAAATACATGGTGATTGTCGGCTGAAAACGCAAAAACACGTTGCTTTCTTTGACAAAGAGGAAAGCATTACGTGAACCCGAATCCGGAGAGGGGGCATAGCTTCCTATTCAATGTTATTCGAGGATGTACAAAAATATGATTACATTTTCTGGGTGCGGGTCATATAAACCAATCGTGATGTCCGTTACGATTTCCGCATAGAAAACGATGTTCGGTTCATCTTTACCCCCAGTTGTTTGTAGGATGGCTCATGTTTTATTTACG
Organism: Bathymodiolus septemdierum; assembly: GCA_963383655.1. NCBI lineage: Eukaryota > Metazoa > Mollusca > Bivalvia > Mytilida > Modiolidae > Bathymodiolus > Bathymodiolus septemdierum. The sequence continues at coordinate 20,843,248 of OY726517.1, read as the reverse complement.
TTATTTATGTTTGTTTACTTATAGTGGTGTCCAACACATATTGTGTTGTGTTTTTGTTTTGTTTTTCTTCGTCTTCTGTACCCTATGTTTCCAGTTTCTCTGGATTGTCCATTTGTGATTGCAACTTCGGTATTCTCTAACGTTTATTTATGGAAAATGGTAAAGCAAGATAACAATAACAGAACCCTTTCTCAAATTATTGAAGATACCAAGAGGATAATTAGAAGACGTAAATCAGAATATACAATGGTTAAAGGGAAAAGGGGGAAAAAAGGAAATTTTTAGGTGTAGGTCAGGGTATGAAGCAGACGTAGCTATATCTGTGAACTTCTTTTATTCAAGTTCAATAAGATAGATATGATCAACACAATCACCAAACTAATAATTTAGTGAATGAATATCATAATAGAAATTCAATTTAAAATACTGGGCTTGATTGTTTTGCTGTGTTTGAAAAGCTCCTGCATGAAGTCTCTGTCCTAAGAATAAACGAACAAGTTGGCGAGGAGAGGAGCACAGTTGTTACCCATATTAATGCCGACTCTCTGTTGAAAAACACGTCGACAAAACATGACAAATATGTTGTCAAAAACTCGAGCTTTTTGATGATGTCAGCTTTAGAGAACTTTTTGCTAGAATCCGAGTGCTATTTACTTATAAAATAGGCTTTATCCGTTTTTTTCCCTAAAGCAAGTTATTTGTATCTACGTTGGCTATTCTATTTTCATGAAGCACAATTGTACTACTTCTTCTAATCTCTCACTTAGTCTTGAGTGGGAAATAGTTGTGCCAAGGGTAAAAAAGCCAAATGTTTTAATGCTATTGCATGAGGAAATGTTTGACGCCACTTTCAGCAATATTTCAGCTATATCATGGGGACCAGTTTTAGTGTTGGAAAAAGCCGGAGTATCCGGAGAGAACCACCGACCATGGGCAAGCAACTGGTAAACTTTATCACCTGCAGCTGCGAGTCCAGTGCACCTTTTTTTGTAATTTACAAAGCCGGGCGCGAACCCACGCCGTATTGGTGATAGGCTTGTATGAGTTGTTAGGTAATCCAACTACCTAACTCATTGAGCCACCCGGGCCCTATGAGGAAATGAACATGGATTGTAGAATTTTGTACTTTCAGCCGACCATCGCATAATGTTTGCACATTAAATCCCAACTAAGATCTGCATGATTATATCGTATCATTCGTCCACTCGAACCTACAGCCATTTCTTATTTTAATATGTGATCATGTGATATAGATACATGTGGATTCTAAAAGAGAATGACACTTCTCGGCTTTTGTAAGAAAGTACAGTTCATTTCGACTTGTCAACTCTTAAATGCAAGCTTATTTACCTATTATGTAAAATATCGACTTGTTCTGTATGACTCATCTGATTGTTCATCCACTGTTTGAGTACAAGCACATTTGAAGCTTTTTATTGATAATTTCATAGCTAAACAATGTTCTGTGGTGTCATTCAACTTGTATTGCCGATTCACAACAAAACAAATGCAAATGACAAAATCCAATAAATGTACCATTCCGATTCAATCTATTTTCTAATATCTGAGAAAAATTATTTTCACTTTCACATATACGTTCCTATGCTGAAACTATGTCCTGTGGTGGCAGCCATTTTGGATTTCAATTCGACACCAAAAAGCACATTGTGTAAAAGACCACGAAAGTCATATTGAAGACAAATTTGCACTGAAATGGTTCAGTTGCATCAGATAACAATAATTCTAAAATATTTCCAATGTCTACTATGTTATATTTGCAATGTGATGACGGCCATCTTGGATTTAATTGCTAAATGGACCTACTCTGTTTTTTTGAATATTTTCAGGGGAAGAAAAAAGATTCAGTACACCAAATCGGGATCAATACGTAGTTTTGTCTACCTTTGGGTCTACTTTACTGTAACGTGATGACCTTTCAAGTAGTAGCATGCAACGATGTCCACGTGATTTTAATGACAGGCGATACAGAGAGTGAAAACCATTACCTTATAGCTCTTGGTGGATGTGGAAATAAGAAGTCAATAAATAAAAATGAAATTGTCGCCAAACATGACGGACCCATCTTACATTGTACAGAATATAGAAAATTGTGGATCAATTGGGATAGTAGTATGATTAGCGTTGGTCATGGGACTATTATTAATAAAAACAATTGGCTTTCCTTCGAATCATCATCTGTCTTGTTAGACATAGTTGACATCGGAGTACGTACCGAATTTGGAGCAAAAGGAAAATGGCTATTTTATCATTTATATAAAATACTTTGTTATCATTTTCTGTCATCTATAAACTTCTGGGGCCGTATTGGTCGTGATCGTATGGTAGTTGGATTTGCAACTACCTGTGCAATCAGGTCATATCACCACTAAAGCTGAGAGTTCGAACCTCGTTCATGGCGAGGTGTACTCGATACAACATTATGTGATAAAGTTTGTCAGTGACTTGCGACTGGTCGATGGGTTTTTCTGGGTTCTCCGGTTTCCTACTATGGAAACATACTAAGATGTACTAGTCCTACTACCGAAACTGCCAAAAATGTACTAGTCCTACTACCGAAACTGACTAAAATGTACTAATCCTACTACCGAAACTGACTAAAATGTACTAGTCCTACTACCGAAACTGACTAAATGTACTAGTCCTACTACCGAAACTGACTAAAATGTACTAGTTCTACTACGAAACTGACTAAAATGTACTATTCCTACTACCGAAACTGTCTTAAAAGTACTAGTCCTACTATCAAACTGACTAAAATGTACTAGTCCGACTACCGAAACTGATTAATATGTACTAGTCCTACTACCGAAGCTGACTAAAATGTACTAGTCCTACTACCGAACTGACTAAAATGTACTAGTCCGACTACCGAAACTGACTAATATGTTCTAGTCCTACTACCGAAGCTGACTAAAATGTACTAGTCCTACTACTATTCCTACTACCGAAACTGACTAAAATGTACTAGTCCTACTACCGAAACTGACTAAGATGTACTAGTCCTACTACCGAAACTTACTAAAATGTACTAGTCCTACTACCGGAACTGAAAAAATGTACTAGTCCTGCTACCGAAACTTACTAAAATGTACTAGTCCTACTACCGGAACTGACTAAAATGTACTAGTCCTACTACCGAAACTTACTAAAATGTACTAGTCCTACTACCGAAACTGAAAAAATGTACTAGTCCTACTACCGAAACTGACTAAATGTACTAGTCCTGCTACCGAAACTTACTAAAATGTACTAGTCCTACTACCGGAACTGACTAAAATGTACTAGTCCTACTACCGAAACTTACTAAAATGTACTAGTCCTACTACCGAAACTGAAAAAATGTACTAGTCCTGCTACCGAAACTTACTAAAATGTACTAGTCCTACTACCGGAACTGACTAAAATGTACCAGTCCTAGCGAAACTGACAAAAATGTACTAGTCCTTCTAACGAAACTTTCTAAAATGTAGTCTTACTACCGAAATTTACTAAGATGTACTAGTCCTACTAACGAAACTGACAAAAATATACTAATCCTACTACGGAAACATACTAAGATGTACTAGTCCTACTACCGAAACTGCCAAAAATGTACTAGTCCTACTACCGAAACTGACTAACATGTACTAGTCCTACTACTGAAACTGACTAAATGTACTAATCCTACTACCGAAACTGACTAAAACGTACTAGTTCTACTACCGAAACTGACTAAAATGTGCTAATCCTACTACCGAAACTGACTAAAATGTACTAGTCCTACTACCGAAACTGACAAAAATGTACTAGTCCTACTACCGAACTGACTAAAATGTACTAGTCCGACTACCGAAACTGATTAATATGTTCTAGTCCTACTACCGAAGCTGACTAAAATGTACTAGTCCTACTACCGAAACTGCCAAAAATGTACTAGTCCTACTATTATTCCTACTACCGAAACTGACTAAAATGTACTAGTCCTGCTACCGAAACTGACTAAGATGTAATAGTCCTACTACCGAAACTGAAAACAATGTACTAGTCCTGCTACCGAAACTTACTAAAATGTACTAGTCCTACTACCGGAACTGACTAAAATGTACCAGTTCTAGCGAAACTGACAAAAATGTACTAGTCCTTCTAACGAAACTTTCTAAAATGTAGTCTTACTACCTAAATTTACTAAGATGTACTAGTCCTACTAACGAAACTGCCAAAAATGTACAAGTCCTACTACCGAAACTGACTAACATGTACAAGTCCTACTACCGAAACTGACTAAATGTACTAATCCTACTACCGAAACTTACTAAAATGTACTAGTTCTACTACCGAAACTGACTAAAATGTACTAGTCCTACTACCGAAACTGACTAAAATGTACTAGTCCTACTACCGAAACTGACTAAAATGTACTAGTCCGACTACCGAAACTGACTAATATGTTCTAGTCCTACTACCGAAACTGCCAAAAATGTACTAGTCCTACTACTATTCCTACTACCGAAACTGACTAAAATGTACTAGTCCTACTACCGAAACTGACTAAGATGTACTAGTCCTACTACCGAAACTGAAAACAATGTACTAGTCCTGCTACCGAAACTTACTAAAATGTACTAGTCCTACTACCGGAACTGACTAAAATGTACCAGTCCTAGCGAAACTGACAAAAATGTACTAGTCCTTCTAACGAAACTTTCTAAAATGTAGTCTTACTACCGAAATTTACTAAGATGTACTAGTCCTACTACCGAAACTGACAAACATATACTAATCCTACTACGGAAACATACTAAGATGTACTAGTCCTACTACTGAAACTGCCAAAAATGTACTAGTTCTACTACCGAAACTGAAAACAATGTACTAGTCCTGCTACCGAAACTGACTAAGATGTACTAGTCCTACTACCGAAACTGACGAAATGTACTAGTCCTACTACCGAAACTGACTAAATGTACTAGTCCTACTACCGAAACTTACTAAAATGTACTAGTCCTACTACCGGAACTGACTAAGATGTACTAGTCCTACTACTATTCCTACTACCGAAACTGACTAAAATGTACTAGTCCTACTACCGAAACTGACTAAGATGTACTAGTCCTACTACCGAAACTGAAAACAATGTACTAGTCCTGCTACCGAAACTTACTAAAATGTACTAGTCCTACTACCGGAACTGACTAAAATGTACCAGTCCTAGTGAAACTGACAAAAATGTACTAGTCCTTCTAACGAAACTTTCTAAAATGTAGTCTTACTACCGAAATTTACTAAGATGTACTAGTCCTACTACCGAAACTGACAAACATATACTAATCCTACTACGGAAACATACTAAGATGTACTAGTCCTACTACTGAAACTGCCAAAAATGTACTAGTCCTACTACCGAAACTGACTAAAATGTACTAGTCCTACTACCGAAACTGACTAAGATGTACTAGTCCTACTACCGAAACTGAAAACAATGTACTAGTCCTACTACCGAAACTGACTAAGATGTACTAGTCCTACTACCGAAACTGAAAACAATGTACTAGTCCTGCTACCGAAACTTACTAAAATGTACTAGTCCTACTACCGGAACTGACTAAGATGTACTAGTCCTACTACTATTCCTACTACCGAAACTGACTAAAATGTACTAGTCCTACTACCGAAACTGACTAAGATGTACTAGTCCTACTACCGAAACTGAAAACAATGTACTAGTCCTGCTACCGAAACTTACTAAAATGTACTAGTCCTACTACCGGAACTGACTAAAATGTACCAGTCCTAGTGAAACTGACAAAAATGTACTAGTCCTTCTAACGAAACTTTCTAAAATGTAGTCTTACTACCGAAATTTACTAAGATGTACTAGTCCTACTACCGAAACTGACAAACATATACTAATCCTACTACGGAAACATACTAAGATGTACTAGTCCTACTACTGAAACTGCCAAAAATGTACTAGTCCTACTACCGAAACTGACTAAAATGTACTAGTCCTACTACCGAAACTGACTAAGATGTACTAGTCCTACTACCGAAACTGAAAACAATGTACTAGTCCTACTACCGAAACTGACTAAGATGTACTAGTCCTACTACCGAAACTGAAAACAATGTACTAGTCCTGCTACCGAAACTTACTAAAATGTACTAGTCCTACTACCGGAACTGACTAAAATGTACCAGTCCTAGTGAAACTGACAAAAATGTACTAGTCCTTCTAACGAAACTTTCTAAAATGTAGTCTTGCTACCGAAATTTACTAAGATGTACTAGTCCTACTACCGAAACTGAAAAAATGTACTAGTCCTGCTACCGAAACTTACTAAAATGTACTAGTCCTACTACCGGAACTGACTAAAATGTACCAGTCCTAGCGAAACTGACAAAAATGTACTAGTCCTTCTAACGAAACTTTCTAAAATGTAGTCTTACTACCGAAATTTACTAAGATGTACTAGTCCTACTAACGAAACTGACAAAATGATATTTAGCACATTCAAACACGATATCATTTGGGGTCTTGTCAGCTGGAACAACAACATACCTGTCATTGTATTGATCTCGTACTGGACCGATCTTTTACGACATCACTACCTAATTACATATTCGGAGGACAAAATTCATAGAATTTATGAAAACCACGATCTACCGGCTCACTCAAGGCAAGCGCTTACAATTACATTAATGTCAAATTTTCATTCTACTTAGGGGTAGCTGGATTTACATATATACACATACAATCAGTTAAATAAAGCATGTTTAAAAATAGAATTTTAACACAGATTAACTTTCTCTTCTAAATGCGTTGCAGTTTTATTCGGAAATTGATCATGTCCACCCGGAAAAAGTTCGTAAATTATTTTCATGACTGGTACTAAATTTTTACTACACGGAGATGAAAGTAAAAATAGTAAAATGGTTATGATGGCAGCTTCGTCAAAAGATGATGATACTATTTCTGATGAAGAATGGCTTGTTTCCAGAGCAAGAATGTGTATTAAATCTGATCCATATGCTGCAAAGTCATGGATGATTACTGCAAAATCTCTGTTTCCACACAATTTCACAATTCAAGTACGCTTAACAAACATTAGTGCCGCTCATGCGATAGTTTTGTTCAGAAAGTCATCAATTTTAGTTGTGTTCTGGAATTCATCAACGATCAACATGTGAATTAGATATTGACACTTCACGGGAAAACATGAGACCTAGCCGTACATTACACAACCATAGATGAAAATTACACAATTTAGTTCCACAAAATTGCATCACATTTTACTAAAATTTTTAGGCTTAGCATAGTCCGAGATTCCTCTGCCGTCCGACGGCTTTTTGTTCGACTTGCTGGAGCCGTGGGACGTCAGAGCGCTCTCCATAAGGAAAACAGTGAATTGCCGCTCCAACTCCGGGTCAACACGTTTTGTGGCTAGCAGATTTTATTTTCTATCCGAAACCAGTGGCAGTGTTTTCACTACATATTTTGATAGGGGGTGATTTTAGAATTATAGACGGAGAGAAAATTCGACTGAGAGTCAGAAAGCCCCAAGTGGGTTCAGGGTAAAGCACCCAGCCGATTTTGGATTTGGTGAATTTTGACTTGCTTTTGAGGGGATTTCCTAGCTTTAAAATGGTTTCGAAAATGCTTAAATTTACACTGATTAACTTTGATAAAAAGAAAAATGTAATAAACCTTTTTTCAGACAGAATTATCAGGATTTTCTTGACCATTGAAATTTTTTTCATTAGACTAGTACTAGTAGTGCATTGAGAATGATTTCTCAAGATTAACAACCATCAGTCATTTTCCATTGTTATTTCTTAGAAAGATGTCACATGGTTCTGCATTTTTTCAGGTCAAAGACAAATGTATAAGTTTGGTAGAAATAAACTTGATCATTCAGAAAAGAAATATCGACTTCCCCTATGATAATTATGTACTATTGAAAATAAAAATTTGATAATATTGGTGTTTGCTTCATTTCCTTGACATAGTATGAAGTTATATCAACATTCAGATTCTTTGCAGTTTTTGAATAACTAAAATAGCATCATTATAGGAATTTCTTATCTTAAAGCTTATATTATCATATTAAATGCACATTTAAAGAATATACCTGTACTTGTTAATTTGCTAGTCATTTCTATATTCTTAATGTAATTTCTCTCTTAAGATTTTGAAATAAAGTATGCATTTAACTTTTTTTAATAACAGAAAAGAACTTTCAAAAGCAAGTAATATTCAAGAATCTTATTGTTAATGTAATCACAAACCAGTATCAATACAAATTGAAGAATGAAAGTAGTCAAAGACTCATACATTTCAATAAACTTTTATTTTGTTGAAAATATACAATCACAAATGAAACAAACCCCCATAAAATATTTTAAGGAGGAACTCATGTGCTTCAGAAGGGGATCAGTCAGTTCCTTATATTCTTGACATCTGCAGATAGTCTATAGTTTGACCAACTAGAGACCTTTTCATGTTAATGCATTTACATGTATATCCCATGTCATCAAACTGAAAATTAAAATAATTTCAGGCAGGTGACTCTTGAAAATGACTGGACATCGACATCAGAACTTGAAAGGAATGTGGCATCTTACACCCCAACTAGCCCAGTCCCCGAAATGAACCTTTGAATTTACTGGTCTGAATCAAATTCCTGCATTTATTTATATATAGTTCTAAATAAAAACTAAAAATAATTACTTGTCTGAACAAAGTTTTACTGGTCTTGGAACGGAGGACTTGTCTTGTGCTCATCGTATATTCATGAGGACCCCCACCCCCTTTTTTTTCTCCATACTGATACAACTTTACAAGATCAAACCCTGCTTACTTTGATACAAAGCAAAAAAGTGGGTTATATTTCCTTCGCTTTTTAAATCAATTAAATCAAATTATTTTAATCATCGTTTTGCTTTTTTGGACAAACGTCAAAAATTTATTTCTGCTGCTAGGTCGTGATATCAAGGTCATTCGGACCAAAACTAGTCGGCCTCCAATCTTCCGTTGGAATAATTAAACTTTTATTTATTATTCCTACTGTGAATCGTACTATTTTAACATGATAAATAATTAATTCTTCCCTTCTTCAGCCTTTGTTCATAGCATATTTATCCTCTGAAGTAAACGAAACCGTTAGATAAGATCCGGAAGTAATTGAAATCTCATAAATGGGACGAGGATTTTGGGCCGAAAGAAAAAAAATGGCCATCGACTCGTTTCTTAGTCACAGCAGCGCTTTTTCATACACGAAATTAAGGTCAAATCGTAGCCAAGTTCAAACACTAAGATTTGTTTTCAGTCGCCGAACTATAAATCCCTTGTTCACTCCGAGAGTACGTGTCTGCAAATGACAAATTTACAGAATTAAAATAGAAAAGACAACACGATTTATTTTTGAACATTAAAACCCATGCTTGGAAAGTTCATAGGGGGGGATTTTATAGCAATAGCCGTTGAAATGTGCCGGCTTCAAATGAAAACACTGGAAACCCTTATATAAATCGCTTCACCAATCATTTTTCTATTCATTCATAACCATCTTACCCTCAGAAAGTGGTGTTGCACTCGATTACTGCATGATTTTCCCTTAGACCCTCTCATTTCGCCATTTCACTTTCAATTTCAAACATTTGTCAAGTGACTTTGAGAAAACTACGATTACCCCCAATGTATCATGGGAGATGATTTGCATATATGATCGTGATTTCCCGGATGAACATCGTTGAAGCATGTATGCAAATAATTTGGTGTGCTGCATTAAGTAGCTCCCATCATGCAATGCGTTGCTGTCGTCATTCAGTTAGTATCGCAAGATCATGTTTGTAGGTTCGAAAGTGAAAGTGAAATGGCGAAATGAGAGGGTCTAAGGGAAAATCGTGCAGTAATTGAGTGTAACACCACTTTCTGAGGGTAAGATGGTTATGAATGAATAGAAAAATGATTGGTGAAGCGATTTATATAAGGGTTTCGGATAGAAAGTAAAATCCAAAAGCCACGAAATGTGGAAATGTGCCAACCCGGAGTTGGAGTGGCAAATCCGCTGTTTTCCTTATGGAGAGCACTCTGACGTCCCACGGCTCCAGCAAGTCGAACAAAAAGTCGTCGGATGGCAGAGGAATCTCAGACTAATTTTAGCATTGCCATTTATTTTCATCGGTCATTGTTATGGGATTTAATGCCACTTTCAACATTATTTCAGCTATATCGTGGCGGTCAGTTTTATTGTTGGAGGAAGCCAGAGTATCCGGAGAAAACCACCGACCTGTGGCTGTGGCGTTGTCACTGACAAACTTTATCACTGTTCATATATAATGTTGTATCAACTCCAAGTACATCTCGCCATGAACGGTATTCGAGCTCACAACATCAGTGGTGATAGGCACTGATTGCATAGGTAGTTAAAAATCCAACACTTATACAATCCTAACAACGAAGGCTCCAAAATATTTTTTACTTTTGAAATGTAGCATTAAGTTTTGTGTTTGGGTAATGTCTTTACATCATCACATTACATACATGTGTAAGGTGCTCATTGACAATCATACACAAAATGAAAGAATATCTGCTTAAATGCTAAATATTATGATGAAGTTTAAATGCTGGTTGTTGCTTTAAAAATTATGGTGAAGTCTGATTGAGCAAACTTTACATTTGTATTTGCATGTACTTGTTTTCATGAAGACATACGTACATGTACCTGTCGCAAAATTTGTAATCTGTTTCAGTTTGAAGCTTACTCACTAGAGAAGGTTGGCAAGAATGTAAAAGAAGCTGCAAAATTGTTAGAAGAAATGTAAGTTTTATTCAGATTACATACTTTGACTGAAGTAAGTACTATTAAGCAATTTTAGATACAGTGTTTTCCCTACAACCGGCCGCCATCCAATTTGACAGTTTCAAATGCCAAAATTGTAGGTTAAAATTTCACAAACTCCAAAAAATTGAGTTAAGCATTTTATTTTGGTTGCTTTAATGTTGAGATTGAGACATTGAGTAGAAACAAATCTGAATCTCCATGTATTTTTTGTAATATATAATATATAAAAAGGCTGTGCTGAGGTTCTTTGACAGCTGTCTTCATTACCCTGCCAATGTTGAAGTGTTAAAATTCGAAGAGCTTTGTCCATGCTATCAGTGTCCTGGTTCAACATGGGGATGCACAAGGCCTGTTAAAAGCATTTAATTGCTTGTTACTCCAATATTTAGGGAAGACCCAGTCAATAAAGAAAATATATGATAAGTCAGATTTTTGTTTTCAGAGATCTGTAGATGGAATTGATAACATGTATTAATGAATAATGAATGTATAAATTGTTTCAGTTCTACTATGTTGTTCAAAGTTTCACATTTTGAATGTCATTTGATTTAAATGCTTAGTAATATCTTGCAGACGTGTGAGATATATATATTATATACAGGGTAATTTAAATGATATGCCATGTCCAGCACCTAAATAACTTGTATATGATAATGATGTGAAGTTTTAGTTTACAATTTTACATAATAGACCAAACTTATATCATGTCAGCATTGTCTTCAGCATTTGTTTTACCTTAAGCTATATGGTATCATGGTATCATTAACGGTATAGAATTTGAAATGATATCCAGACCATCTTATTATAACATTATAAAACCCCCCTCCAGTAAATCACATCATGATGTTATATCCTACTTGTGTCAAAGTAATCAAGGGTATAGTATATATTATATCCAGCGAATCCTATCACGATTTCCGCATAATCACAATGTTCGGTTTGTCTGTACCTCCAGTTGTTTGTAGGAGGACGCATGTCTTATTTATGTTATTTTTGTTTGTTTGCGTATAGTGGTGTCCAGTGCATATTTTGTTTTGTTTTTCTTCGTTTTGTGTACCCTGTGTTGCCAGTTTCTCTGGATTGTCCTTTTTTGATTGCCCCTTTGGTATTCTCTAACATTTATTTATCCAACCAGTGTCAAGGTCATAAAATGATATCCAATAAGTGATTGTATAGATTTAAACTGAAATCAATCTGATGTCAGTTATTACCCGTGTCCTCTCAAGTAGAGGTTTTAGAATTATGATGCCAACTCTCCGGGTATATGGGTCATAACACCCAAAACAAGGTATTGAATTTGTACTGCAACTCCTAGTTCTACACTGTTACATATAGAAACTTGAAACTTTAATTACAAAATATTAGGCAATCCTTAACAAATTGTTAGTTTGCCCAATACCTACACATGGGTCTTGGCCATGGGTAGGTAGGCAGGGAAACTCTTTATTTTCTTTTAAAATGTGTTTAAATTTGAACTAGATACCTTATTACTTTGGACCTTAGAGCTATTCAGAAATAACAAAAAAAAATAAAAAAAATTGTGTTAGTAGATACCTTTTTTATTGGTAGGTGACATTTGGGCAAATAAACTAGTTATTAATTTCGGCCTGAGTAGTCCTATATTTCACAATTTTTATCTCACACGGTACCGTTTTCTCTGTTTAAGGTTTTTAAATTTTTCTAATGAATCTAAGCTATGGTTAGAAGTGCAGAGTATATTAGAAGCTTTACAGTCAGAATCTGCTACAAACAACTTCCTGACAGGTAGGTAATGTCTGACTACAGTACAGTCAGAATCTGCTACAAACAACTTCCTGACAGGTAGGTAATGTCTGACTACAGTACAGTCAGAATCTGCTACAAACAACTTCCTGACAGGTAGGTAATGTCTGACTACAGTACAGTCAGAATCTGCTACAAACAACTTCCTGACAGGTAGGTAATGTCTGACTACAGTACAGTCAGAATCTGCTATAAGCAACTTCCTGACAGGTAGGTAATGTCTGACTACAGTACAGTCAGAATCTACTACAAACAACTTCCTGACAGGTAGGTAATGTCTGACTACAGTACAGTCAGAATCTGCTACAAACAACTTCCTGACAGGTAGGTAATGTCTGACTACAGTACAGTAAGAATCTGCTACAAACAACTTCCTGACAGGTAGGTAATGTCTGACTACAGTACAGTCAGAATCAAGCAACTTCCTGACGGGTAGGTAGTGTCTGACTACAGTACAGTCAGAATCTACTACAAACAACTTCCTGACAGGTAGGTAATGTCTGACTACAGTACAGTCAGAATCTACTACAAACAACTTCCTGACAGGTAGGTAACATCTGACTACAGTACAGTCAGAATCTACTACAAACAACTTCCTGACAGGTAGGTAATGTCTGACTACAGTACAGTCAGAATCTACTACAAACAACTTCCTGACAGGTAGGTAATGTCTGACTACAGTACAGTAAGAATCTGCTACAAACAACTTCCTGACAGGTAGGTAATGTCTGACTACAGTACAGTAAGAATCTACTACAAACAACTTCCTGGCAGGTAGGTAATGTCTGACTACAGTACAGTCAGAATCTACTACAAACAACTTCCAGACAGGTAGGTAATGTCTGACTACAGTACAGTCAGAATCTACTACAAACAACTTCCTGACAGGTAGGTAATGTCTGACTACAGTACAGTCAGAATCTGCTGCAAACAACTTCCTGGCAGGTAGGTAATGTCTGACTACAGTACAGTCAGAATCTACTACAAACAACTTCCTGACAGATAGGTAACATCTGACTACAGTACAGTCAGAATCTACTACAAACAACTTCCTGACAGGTAGGTAACATCTGACTACAGTACAGTCAGAATCTGCTACAAACAACTTCCTGGCAGGTAGGTAATGTCTGACTACAGTACAGTCAGAATCTGCTACAAACAACTTCCTGACAGGTAGGTAATGTCTGACTACAGTACAGTCAGAATCTACTACAAACAACTTCCTGACAGGTAGGTAATGTCTGAATACAGTACAGTCAGAATCTACTACAAACAACTTCCTGACAGGTAGGTAACATCTGACTACAGTACAGTCAGAATCTGCTACAAACAACTTCCTGGCAGGTAGGTAATGTCTGACTACAGTACAGTCAGAATCTACTACAAACAACTTCCTGACAGATAGGTAACATCTGACTACAGTACAGTCAGAATCTACTACAAACAACTTCCTGACAGGTAGGTAACATCTGACTACAGTACAGTCAGAATCTGCTACAAACAACTTCCTGGCAGGTAGGTAATGTCTGACTACAGTACAGTCAGAATCTGCTACAAACAACTTCCTGACAGGTAGGTAATGTGTGACTACAGTACAGTCAGAATCTACTACAAACAACTTCCTGACAGGTAGGTAATGTCTGACTACAGTACAGTCAGAATCTACTACAAACAACTTCCTGACAGGTAGGTAATGTCTGACTACAGTACAGTCAGAATCTGCTACAAACAACTTCCTGGCAGGTAGGTAATGTCTGACTACAGTACAGTCAGAATCTGCTACAAACAACTTCCTGACAGATAGGTAACATCTGACTACAGTACAGTCAGAATCTACTACAAACAACTTCCTGACAGGTAGGTAACATCTGACTACAGTACAGTCAGAATCTGCTACAAACAACTTCCTGGCAGGTAGGTAATGTCTGACTACAGTACAGTCAGAATCTACTACAAACAACTTCCTGACAGGTAGGTAATGTCTGACTACAGTACAGTCAGAATCTACTACAAACAACTTCCTGACAGGTAGGTAATGTCTGACTACAGTACAGTCAGAATCTACTACAAACAACTTCCTGACAGATAGGTAATGTCTGACTACAGTACAGTCAGAATCTACTACAAACAACTTCCTGACAGGTAGGTAATGTGTGACTACAGTACAGTCAAAATCTGCTACAAACAACTTCCTGACAGGTAGGTAACATCTGACTACAGTACAGTCAGAATCTACTACAAACAACTTCCTGACAGGTAGGTAATGTCTGACTACAGTACAGTAAGAATCTACTACAAACAACTTCCTGACAGGTAGGTAATGTCTGACTATAGTACAGTCAGAATCTGCTACAAACAACTTCCTGACAGGTAGGTAATGTCTGACTACAGTACAGTCAGAATCTGCTACAAACAACTTTCTGACAGGTAGGTAATGTCTGACTACAGTACAGTCAGAATCTACTACAAACAACTTCCTGACAGGTAGGTAACATCTGACTACAGTACAGTCAGAATCTACTACAAACAACTTCCTGACAGGTAGGTAATGTCTGACTACAGTACAGTAAGAATCTGCTACAAACAACTTCCTGACAGGTAGGTAATGTCTGACTACAGTACAGTCAGAATCTACTACAAACAACTTCCTGACAGGTAGGTAATGTCTGACTACAGTACAGTCAGAATCTGCTACAAACAACTTCCTGACAGGTAGGTAACATCTGACTACAGTACAGTCAGAATCTGCTACAAACAACTTCCTGACAGGTAGGTAACATCTGACTACAGTACAGTCAGAATCTACTACAAACAACTTCCTGACAGGTAGGTAATGTCTGACTACAGTACAGTCAGAATCTGCTACAAACAACTTCCTGACAGGTAGGTAATGTCTGACTACAGTACAGTCAGAATCTGCTACAAACAACTTCCTGACAGGTAGGTAATGTCTGACTACAGTACAGTCAGAATCAAACAACTTCCTGACGGGTAGGTAGTGTCTGACTACAGTACAGTCAGAATCAAACAACTTCCTGACAGGTAGGTAACATCTGACTACAGTACAGTCAGAATCTGCTACAAGCAACTTCCTGACAGGTAGGTAACATCTGACTACAGTACAGTCAGAATCTACTACAAACAACTTCCTGACAGGTAGGTAACATCTGACTACAGTACAGTCAGAATCTGCTACAAGCAACTTCCTGACAGATAGGTAACATCTGACTACAGTACAGTCAGAATCTACTACAAACAACTTCCTGACAGGTAGGTAACATCTGACTACAGTACAGTCAGAATCTGCTACAAGCAACTTCCTGACAGATAGGTAATATCTGACTACAGTACAGTCAGAATCTACTACAAACAACTTCCTGACAGGTAGGTAACATCTGACTACAGTACAGTCAGAATCTGCTACAAACAACTTCCTGACAGGTAGGTAATGTCTGACTACAGTACAGTCAGAATCTGCTACAAGCAACTTCCTGACAGGTAGGTAATATCTGACTACAGTACAGTCAGAATCTGCTACAAACAACTTCCTGACAGGTAGGTAATATCTGACTACAGTACAGTCAGAATCTGCTACAAGCAACTTCCTGACAGATAGGTAACATCTGACTACAGTACAGTCAGAATCTGCTACAAACAACTTCCTGACAGGTAGGTAATATCTGACTACAGTACAGTCAGAATCTACTACAAACAACTTCCTGACAGGTAGGTAACATCTGACTACAGTACAGTCAGAATCTGCTACAAACAACTTCCTGACAGGTAGGTAATGTCTGACTACAGTACAGTCAGAATCTGCTACAAGCAACTTCCTGACAGGTAGGTAATATCTGACTACAGTACAGTCAGAATCTGCTACAAACAACTTCCTGACAGGTAGGTAATATCTGACTACAGTACAGTCAGAATCTGCTACAAGCAACTTCCTGACAGATAGGTAACATCTGACTACAGTACAGTCAGAATCTGCTACAAACAACTTCCTGACAGGTAGGTAATATCTGACTACAGTACAGTCAGAATCTACTACAAACAACTTCCTGACAGGTAGGTAATGTCTGACTACAGTACAGTCAGAATCTGCTACAAACAACTTCCTGACAGGTAGGTAATGTCTGACTACAGTACAGTCAGAATCTACTACAAACAACTTCCTGACAGGTAGGTAATGTCTGACTATAGTACAGTCAAAATCTACTACGAACAACTTCCTGACAGGTAGGTAACATCTGACTACAGTACAGTCAGAATCTATTACAAACAACTTCCTGACAGGTAGGTAACATCTGACTACAGTACAGTCAGAATCTATTACAAACAACTTCCTGACAGGTTGGTAAAAAACACCATAACAATAACCCTGAAAATGTCATACTATTATTACATGATGTTTTGTCAAGTCAAATGTTTACAAAATATTTGAAAATCACATGATTTCCAGTAATATAGACAGATACAGTAATAAATAAATTATATCTTGGTCTTACATATAATCACGATTGATTTGATTTATTGTGTTTAATGCCACTTTCAGCAATATTTCAGCTATATCATGGCGACCAGTTTTAGTGTTGGAAGAAGCCGGAGTACCTGGAGAGAGCCACCGACCATGGACAAGCATCTGGTAAACTTTATCACTTGTGGCTGCGAGTCGAGTGTACCCTTTTTTTGTAATTTACTAAGCCGGGTGCGAACCCACACCGTATAGGTGATAGACTTGTATGAGTTGTTAGGTAATCCAACTACCTAACTCATTGAGCCACCCGGGCCCTTACATATAATTACACATTTTATAATTTCCATTATGCTAAATCATTAATTTTGCATCACAAATTTTTCCTACCCTGTCCGTTATATTCCACCCATAAGTGGATCCCCGGGCCAATTTTATTTTAACCTACATGACTTATCGTTTGCAAACTTGTTCTCACCATGGATGTAGCTGAAATACTTCTGACTTGTGGTTAAGCAACAATTAATCAATTAAATGATATAAAGTTGTATGTGTATTATTACAGATATGTTATAATTTTACATATTAATAATTGTTTGTGTAGCAAAAAACCCCAAAGAGTATCAACTCTCATTGTGATGTCAAGGGAATGACCATTTTATTTTAGAGGGTCTATGTTTTATTCTGGAAAAAAAAATTGCAGTCTTTGCCTCAATTTTTTTCACCTATTAGTACTTGCTCGAAAGCTGAATTTAGAAAAAATTTCTATTTATTCAAACAAATTCTTCCATAATTTTCACTTTTCCGAATCCAATTTTACTTGTACAGGGTTCGGGCAAGTGGGTTAGTGTGAAGACTGATTTTGTTGCCAAATTTTATAGAAAAATATTAATTGAACTTAAAGATGCGAAAAATAAAAAAGAAACTGACCCTGCAGTTATTAACAAGAAATTTTGTGTAAAATTTGAAGTAAAATTACAGATTTTTCATGTCCAACAAATAAATAATCTAATTTTTGTTTCTTGTGAACAAAATGTTCTAGATCAGGTGAAAAACATACTGGTACCTCTTCCAAAACAAAAGTTTAAAGGTAAGTCCTTTAGCAGTGATACACATTTTACTATTTTTAGTCAGTGCTGTTAAATTGCATTGAAAATTACAAAACCTTTTATTTTTCAGAGATTTTTGCTGCTATACCAACAACTCAGTGTCAGATGTTATTAAGTTTGGCTAATAAAATGACAGACACATTGGAACAGTGTCGGCTTCTTCTACTAGCCATGAGAAAGTTTACAAGTCTTGTCAATGAACATGGGGTAAATATAAAAAAATCACAAGTAAAGATAAAGTAAAATGTCATGGTTGTTTTTGTATGCAATGATTTGAGGTGAGTGGTAATTGTTTGTTATTCGGTTAAAACACTCTGGGGAAAACATCTCTCCTCGGGTTGACAGGTATTGATGTTCATCTCCTTAGAAGGCCATAATTGTATATTAATATATGTAATATCTTGATGTGTACAATAATATTAAGAAATATATGTGAGTTAACAGTTCTGTTTGAACTTAAAAATCTTGATTTATATATTTCTTGAAATAACATGAATACAACCAATCTTTATTGCAAGCATGTCCTTCAACAATTTATCAATTCGAATTAGATTTGTTTTGTCCACAATCCCCCTCTGTAGTTTAATGCCACTTTCAACATTATTTGAGTTCTATCGTGGCATATTTATTGGCAGAAGAAATCAGAACTTGCTGCCACAAAACTACCGAGTATGAGTTTCATACTGGTACTCCAAAAATCACCCAATCAGGCATTACATGTGTATGATGTGAATGTGAGTTTTGTACTCAAAATTTTTATGACATTCAGACCAGAACACTGGATATATTGTATGCATTGTTCTGATTTGCTCTTTGTTGAATGCGATCACAAAAATCATACTCTAATGTTTTATGACCACAAGTCCTGAGTACCTTAGGAAAAACCACTGACATTCCACAGGTAACTGGCCAATCTAATTAAGAAATAAATCATAGAAGCCAGAATGTGTTTTGAGTTTTAACATGGGTTGGCAGATATTAGTATTTTATCTTACTTTGATGAAACAGCATACCTGAGAGTATCAATATACAATATTGGTGTATTGATGGTAAATATAGAACTTATGTGGGGAGGCTTAGAAATGGGGGGAAAGACGAGCTTTAGTGAGTCTTTCCATCCGTTTCGTGCCGAGCCACATAAATTCTATATTTACCATTAATACATCAATACTGTATTTATCCTGCAATAAAATTTGCTAAAAAAAAAAGATGTTATTTAATTTGATAATAAAAATAAAAAGATAACGGAAACCCCATTGATACCTCAATAATATTTCCGGTAGGGGGTGTGGCTTAATAGATTTATTAGGCTAATGTGAAAAGTGTTATTATGACAAGCAACAGTTTATTTCAACCCATTTATTATGACAAAAAATAACCCAATTGCAGGATAAATTGATTTATGATGACATGACTGAGGTCTATGCTACTGGACAAGTGTTAAACTATTGATGAAATTAATTGTTTATACATTTGTACTTTGAAAAAGGCCTAATTCATTAGTTTTTTTTTCCATTTTAATCAAATGCAATAATTTTAAACAAGAATTATATGTAATCTTTATTTTTTTAATTTAATTTTCAGTTGAAACTGGTTGGAACATTACAAAAAGCAGAATGGGACGCTAAGATGCAGTCTCCTGTTAACTGTTACAGAAAATTGTTAGGTAGGTATAAAGCTTGTTAACTTAGAACTTAGATTCAATGTAGTTATGAAATTTCCCGATGTTTGTTACAAAAGCTTGTAATATAAAATCTCTTTTTGTCACAAATTTGACTGTTTACTTTCAGTTTGTGATGTGTTGCCATTAGTTTTACAAAAGAAGAAGAAATTTGAACTTCCTGCATCACAGTTTTATAACTGGTTACAACTGGCTGTAGAATTCTATGTGATGTATATTACACAACCACCTGTTGCTCCTTCAACTTCACCACTTACACCAGGTACAGTCACAATTATAATAGATTGATACCTGTTAGTCAGATGTTTTTTCATAGATATAACAGTATATTGTCGGTAGTCTTGAAAATTGAGCAGTATTGCAGCTTGAGTGAGTAAATGATTGTATTTTAATGCCAAGTAAACATCCTGGTGAGAACAGGTTACATTTCAATGAGATGATGATGATGACTGCTTTGTACTACAGCAATACACTTAGTTGGATTTTATAGTGCTGACTCACTGAAACAACAGTTTGCAGGTAGACATGTCATTCAACGTGGACACATCCTGATTCTGAGCCAACCTATCCTTTCTCTTACACCGTAATGTTACATGCTTAGTGGGCTCGTACCCATGATCTACCACACTTGACTGAGTTGAGTACACCAACAATTGCACCACCGATGTGGTATATTGGACCCTGTCCTAATCAAAATACAATAAAGAACATATATTAAATTGCTGCAAAATATTACAGTAAAATTGTAGTTTTTCTAACCAGACCGGGGATAGTACCCATGATCTACCACACTTATGGCGAGTACACCAACCACTGCACCACTGATTTAGATTATTGTAACTTGCCCTATTTAAACTACTATAAAGAGCATATATTTGATTGCTTCAAAATATTACAGTAAAATTGTATAGTTTTTCTAACATTAGTGGAGCCTGTCATGGTCATGATCGTATGGTAGTTGGATTTATAACTACCTATGCAATCAGTGCCTATCACCACTAACCTTGTGAGTTCGAACACCGCTCAGGTGAGGTGTACTCAATACAACATTATGTGATAAAGTTTGTCAGTGACTTACAACAGCTCAGTGGTTTTCTCTGGAAGTTCAGGTTTCCTCCACCAATAAAACTGACCACCATGATATAATTGAAATATTATTGAAAGTGGCGTTAAGCACCATAAAAACCAAACCAAATCTAATGTTAATTCTAATTTCTAGATAATGATGAAACAATTACAAGCTTCTATATATTTACACTGTAATTTACATGCAGGATAATTTGTCAAATAAGCATAGTTTCCTGTTTATATACAAATGTAGTGACAACTGACACTGCTTGATTTAACCTGACCTATATGTTAACTTTATATTAACCAATAAAAACACTGCTGACAAAATCTGACAAATATATCTATGTAGCCAAACATAAACAGAGGGCCACTTCTATTGTCTATGGAAGCTGGCATTGTTTTTACACTTACTGTACAAACCTACATAAAAATGAACTGGGCTAATTATTGATATATTTTTTTGAGCAAAAATGAATGTAATTCATCAATGTAATGTCAAATCAAGATTAAACTCTGACAAACACCAGGAATGTGTTGCATGAACCTTAAGTGAATTTAAGTGTCAATTAAATTTAATTGAGGTTTAATGTCATGTAGGGGAAACATACTGTAAAAAGTCAATAATTATACTCCCTGCAACAAAGTTGTAGGGGGGTATACTGGTTTCACCATGTCCGTCCGTCCGTCTGTAGACAAATCCTATGTCGTACGATAACTTGAGTTGTGTTTCTTAGAATCTTTTAAAATTTTATCAGCTGTTTACTGGTGAAGAGAGGAGGATCCCTTTCTTCTTTGACGATTTTCACTTTTGCCGTTCCAGAGAAACATACTGTAAAAAGTCAATAATTTATGAACACATATTTCTCATTTTAACAGACATGATGTCGCCAACAAAGTTAAGTAGAAGAGCCTCCATATCTGGTCTGTTAGATAAAGAATGTCAAATACCAGAACCCTGGATCAATCTACAGAAACTTGTTACACAGATCAGCCATCATCTAGGGTGGGAGATTGATAAACAATTCTTCAGTCAGTCAAGGTTTGTATGACCCCTGACCTCTGAGATATTGATAAGCAATTCTTTAATCAGTCAAAGTTTGTATGACACGTAACCTCTGAGATATTGATAAACAATTCTTTAGACAGTCAAGGTTTGTATGACCCATGACCTCTGAGATATTGAGAAACCATTCTTTAGACAGTCAAGGTTTGTATGACCCCTGACCTCTGAGGATCTTTTTTCAGTCAAGGTCTGTATGACCCCTGACCTTTAAGATATTGATAAACAATTATTTTGTCAGTCAAGGTTTGTATGACCCCTGACCTTGAAGATACATATACAGTCAAACCTGTCTATAGTGGTCACCTGGGGGAGTTTGACAAAATGACCGCTATATACAGGTGACCTTTATATGAAGGGGTTTGATTATTCGATGAAATATTCTACAGTAGTTGTAAATAAACATTTTTAATTACATGTTATGTTTATCTCAATCTGAAATGATTTGAATAAAACATACAAATAAATAAAGAAAGATATTTAATAAACAAAAGTACAATTTCCAGTAACACGATGTTGTTTTCAAAATCGTTGATTGAATCTCACGTTTTCTTTAAAGAATGTTCATTATCTGGGTACGACCAACACCCTTCTCCTCGCCCACAGCCCAACAACTTTTCCCACCATCGATCACAACGATTTATACCCGTTGTATTAAAGCCTGGCAGGGATTCTACAACATACTCATACAGATAACTTTCACTTTGTCGTCTAATTTCAAAGCTTTCCTATTTACGGATGTTGATGATTTTGACATGATGCACTAGATGCAAAATATTTTTGGTGAGTGAACTTCTACTCTCGTCGTAATGAATAAATATCTCCAATAACCCCCAGGTATAAACTTTCCTTTATGTAATTTATTACTCACAAAATTTAATAGTATTTGTTTATTTAGTTAATTAAATTAAGCAATATATTTTGTAACACCTCAGGATTTTTTGTACATTTGAGAAAAATACAGAACTTTCGAAATCACTTCCAGTATTATTTTAAAAATGAACTTACCGTTATACAAAGGATGTACACTGGAAATTACTAATAAATGGTGACCGCTGACCACATTGAACAGGTGACCGCTATATCCAATTAAAATATATAGTAAAATGCACAGGGAGAGCCCGAAAGTGACCGTTATGAGCAGGTGACCATTATACAAAGGTGACCGTTACGACAGGTTTGACTGTATTGATAAACAATTCTTTAGTCAGTCAAAGTTTGTATGACCACTGACCTCTGTCAGATAACCTTTAGATATTTTTCGTGAATCATGCATTATTTATGATGAGAGACTGAAATTACACAGCTTATGTAACTATATACCTCAAATCATTGAAAATGAAAAATGACCATATCATATGCTGATTGAAATCCAGTTTCCACTGGATTATGGTAGGGCTTGTTTCACTCAAATTGTCACTATCAAATGCAAGTGATGACATGGTTTTCTACAAGAAAAAGATATATTTAAAAAGATTCATTTTATTGTGACTGAATTATCTCCTTTATTATTTTAACAGAGACAACCAGTGTCAACAAATACTAAGTCTACATCACAGATCACAACAGATGAAAACTGGAGCCAACACAAAACAGGTGTTATACACTACAGTCGTTGTCTTCTTAGAAAGTTTATATTCTTACGTCTCCAGTGTTGACCCAGACTCATTTATAGGTAGGTATTTACTTAAATAACAAGGTTTTAATTAAAGAAAAATATACTCTGAAACTTGTTCTTGGAGACTTCAACCAAAGAAATAAGGTCTTTTAGACAAGTTGATTCTTAAGAAGTAGATATACAGTGGAACCTTTGTGTTCCGACACCTCAGTTTTCCGACATCCTGTGACTTCGGACAAGAAATTCAGGTCCCAAAATAGTTCTTTAACATTCTTTAATAAAAAACCTTGAGTATTCCAACACCTGTCACTTCCGACATCCAACACTGTTTTACGGTCCCAATGTTATTAATTACACTTGATTAATACGGTCTTATCCGACCCTTTGATCTGCTCATAATAAATTACCATCCTTCTATGTGTATCATGAAGTATAAACCATTAAAAAATTGACAGACTTACCTCACAAATAAATTGTGATTTTAACTAATTGATTGGCAGGCAACTAGAGGCTGATTAGTAAGGGTTAAAAGTAGGTTTACAAAGAATATATATGTAATAATTAACATTTTACAGTTACCTGTTTTCACTTTCTTTATAAAGGACATGTCTGCAACCATTATCTGATATATTATGAAATTGTTCTAGGCTTGTGTACACAAATAAATTATTATTTGAATTTATTGATAGGCAGGTGATTATAGACCGAATAATCTGTCTCTTGTGTGTCTATATTTGTCATTATATATTTCCATTTTATTATTTAGACATTTTTTTTTTGACAAAAAAATGTCCAAATAAAAAAGAAAATATATAATGACAAATATAGACACACAAGAGACAGATTATTCGGTCTACGGTGATTAAAAACTCATTATTAAGGGTTAAAGTAAGTTTACCAAGAATATAATAATTAACATTTTACAGATAACTGTTTTCACTTGCTTTGTAAAGGACATGGCTACAACCAATAATTATCTGATCAGATTATGAAATTGTTCTAAATATATTAATTTTGTATAAATTAAATATTAAATGTATTTTCATCTACATTGTAGTTCCAATTATTTAAACCGTCCTACATAATCAAACATACACAATTTCCTCTCTTGTTAAATTTGTGCAAATTTCTGTTAACTAAAAAGAAAACCTGAGTTTTCCGACATCCTGTACAATCCGACACATTTCCCTGGTCCCTTGGTGTATCGGATTAGACAGATTCCACTGTATCTCCATTAGTCATCAAAGGTAACATAGATATAACAGTATCGGAGTTGTAAACTGCATTCATGTAAAAATATGCATACATTGAAGATAAGGATATGTATAGTCTGGGGGCCATCTTGGGCGTGATCGTATGGTAGTTGGATTTACAACTACGTGTGAAATCAGTGTCTATCACCACTAAAGTTGTGAATTCGAACCCGTTCATGGTGAGGTGTACTCAATACAACATTATGTGATAAAGTTTGTCAGTGACTTGGTGCAGATCGGTGGTTTTCTCAGGGTATTCAGAGGGTTAGGGTTACATGGTGGTTTGTGCCACTTTCAACAATATTTCAGTTATATTGTGGCGGTCAATTTTATTGGTGGAGGAAACCAGAGGACACAGAGAAAACCAACGACCTGTCGTAAGTCACTGACAAACTTTATCGCATAATGTTGTATCGAGTACACCTCGCCGAGTGGGATTCGAACCCACAACGTTAGTGGTGATAAGTACTGATTTCATAGGTAGTTGTAAATCCAACTACCATGTGATCACGACCATGACAGACCCACTTGACATTTAAAAATTTATTAAACCTGGATGTGTAGTTAGTCCTAAAAATTATTGTGTTGGATATCTATAAGATATATTTTAGGTTTTCAAACGAGTGGGATCGACTATATAATCCTATGAAATCTAAATGCTCTAATATAAATCAAACACCTTAATGACATTATTTTAATATTCTTCATGTTTCTTGTTAGGTAGTTTATCATCGTCAGAACCATTGGTATTAGTGGAAGGTTTTAAGTCAGAAATGCAGGATTCACCATCGCCGTATGTATTACAGTTGTCTCCCTTTTATTAGGCCAACCATTCTGTAATGAAGAAGTGGCATTATAAGAGGAGTGGCCTCTGGATGCCACTAAATATGTAACTCCACTCCCTCTGGATGCCACTAACTACCGTATAACCAGTAATTTCTGCGGTTTTGGTCTAAAATGAAGACATTTAATTTTTGCAGATTTTTTTTCCTGCGGATTGAAAATCTCGGCACCAAAAAAAAATTGTTTGTATTACAGGAAGCGATGTTACGATAAACAACTGGTGCACATTACAGTGATCATTAGAAGTAAAAACATATTCAATTCTTTGGAAAGTTTTTAAAGGTTACAGCTTCTGAATACGCATTTGGTTAACTTCAAATTTGTTTTATGAAACTATTTTTTCACTGTTTTCGCGATCTATTTTGTTGACAGGAAATACGAAGTCAACAGTTGGATTGATATCGGTATTAAATCTTTGATATTTCAGATATATATTTTTGATGTCGAATCTTCATACTTTATCATGTAACATTTTTTTTTAAAAAGAATTATGATTAAAAGCAATTATATTCAATTCTTTTAGTATAATGTAGACATAAAAACTCCTGTTAATCGGAATTCTACTACCAGTACATTTCTATTTGTTTGGTTTTTAGATGAATCCTAAGATCACGCAGTTTGATATTATTCAATCGGAGCTACAACAATGAAAAAAAAACCCACCAATGTTAATATATGTAATAACAATTTTAAGTATTCCTTTAATAAACTTTATTATGATTGTAAACATTAACTCATGTGATTTTTCAATTATTGTCGGTGTCAACTTGGTATATATAATCACATTTCTTTATCTGGAGTAATTGTAATTAACAGTTAAAAATCATCAGGCCACAGCTAGATAACCTTATAAGACAATTGCCGTGTCAAATCTGAAAATTTCTTTCTTTTTGAATTTGATAGCAAATTTGTATTATATGCCTGTTTGTGTCTTTTTCAGATCAAAGAAAATGAAAACTGCTATAGCTCCACCTATTTTATCACCATCCTGCGTTCCTCAGTCTAATACTATTACTCAGTGTTTTACCACAGCGTTTAAATGCTATGAACTTCTGTATTCTACAACAGAGTTACAAAGAGGTAGAGTTTATTATCATAGGAAAATAATAGATATAAATAGTAAAAAAATGAATTATGGGTAATCATTCTACTTCCATACACTAGAGTTGAAAAATAATGTTATATAAACTATTTGACAGGAAGTTGGACCATATGTGTTTGTAGGTGAAAAAAATACGTGATAAAATGGAAAACATAAAATACCACACTGTTGGAACAGTTCCAAAAACCAATAGAAAAATCGCAGAAAGAGGCAAAATCGATTCCCCTGACACAGATATTCATTGTACATGAGTATGTGATTGTTGTTTAATGTCAAGAGAATTGGGTTTTCAGCTATATCAGGACAAGAACAAGTTACTTTTTGATTTGATAGTGTGAAGACCACTCAGAATTCACCATTTCACAGACCATTGAATTTTCTGCTTCTGTAAATTTAAATTTAAATAATGATAATAATAATAATTATTATTATTATTATTTAATTTAATATTTATTTATGGTACAATTTGCAAATATATTTTTTCTTCAGAATTTCAAGTATTATGTAAAGCGTGGAAGCTGGAGACATGGACGTGGATGTCACACTTCCAGACAGATATGCTATTATTTCAAGTATGTATTCATAGAGATGTGGCCGTCATGGTCGTGACCATATGGTAATTGGATTTACAACTATCTATACAATCAGTGCCTATCACCTCTAGAGTTGTGAGATCAAATCCTGCTCATGGCGAGGTATACTCGATACAACATTATGTGATAAAATTTGTCAGTGACTTGAGGCAGGTGAGTGGTTTTCTCCGGGTACTCCAGTTTCCTCCACGAATAAAATTGTTGAAAGTGGCATTAAATACCATAACCCTAACCCCAATTATCCCTGTAATCTGGATAAAACCACATATCTTAGTACAGTGAAACCAGTCTAAACCGAACCTTAAATGAAGTCTGCAAATAGTTTTTTTTTTATTTTAATTTAACCTCTATAAACCTAACTCCTGTCTATTCTGAACACAATAGTTGGTATGAAGGAGTTTTGAGTTAAACAGGTTTCATTGTACTTAAATGAACTTTGTCATGTAAATTAGGAGATAACTGTATTGTATTTGAAAATTTCATGGCATCAATTGTCGATTTAATGGTTGCAAATTTTTTACCATTAAATCGACAATTGATGCCGTGAAATTTCAAATACAATACAGTAATCTTCATTCTAATACAATACTGAACATAAAAATATATTCTTGCATATCCCTGGATCTAAAGATCATACAAATTAAAATTCTGCGAAATGTTGTTGACGACTTTGGCACATAAACAATGTATCGTCATATGAAGACTTCCAGTTTAAAGCATTAAAAGCAGACATTTTTTGAATTATGTATGCTTCAATTTTGATTAAATTTAACAAAAATAAGTTTGAAAGGTAGGGATTTTAATTATTTTTGTGTATTGTAAATATGACATGTAGGATTTCACATTTTCATGATGGCGAATCCTTCCAGCTGAATGCCTTACAACTGATAGATTGAGAATTTTACATAGAATAGTAACAAATCAAATCTGACGATACAAACAAATTGCATTAATAATGGGTTAGGGTTATGTGTTACACCATTTTCAACAATATTTCAGTTATATTGTGGAGGTAAGCTTTATTAAAAAGCAAAACTTGAATACCATAGTTTTGTCTGTCCACAATATTTTTGTTCGTGTTTTGTATAAATGAACTACATGTTTTTCTTATCTTTGAGTTAAGATAGTTCTGCCAGTATGAGAAATTTATCATTTGTAATATAATTTTTCTGTAAAAAAAAACATTCATTTTTTTTTATTTTTTTTTGAAAGTTAGTGTTTTGAAAGGTTTGAATTGTATAATTATTATTTGTGAAGAAATACAATTTAAACTTTAGGGACTGGCCATGTACATGTAACATTTTGTGGGGGAGCTATGCTTTTTTAGCTCACCTTGCCAAAGGCAATGTAAACTTTTGCCATCACTTGGCATTCGTCGTCTGTTAACTTTTCACATTTT
The DNA here is from genome assembly GCA_963383655.1 of Bathymodiolus septemdierum. Classification (NCBI taxonomy): domain Eukaryota; kingdom Metazoa; phylum Mollusca; class Bivalvia; order Mytilida; family Modiolidae; genus Bathymodiolus; species Bathymodiolus septemdierum. The sequence continues at coordinate 20,814,419 of OY726517.1, read as the reverse complement.
AATCTTCTCCTCTGAAACCCCTAAGCCAAATGAACTAAAACTTGGTACAAAGCATCTATGGAAGGTCCTCTATAAAGACACTAATTTCGTCCCGATCCATTAACAAACATGGCCGTGACAGGCAATTCTTGTTTCTGATTGGCCGATTTTTTTAAATCTTCTCCTCTGAAACCGCTTGGCCAAATGAAGCGAAACTTGATAGGAAGCATCTATGGAAGGTCCTCTATAAAGAATGCACATTTTGTTATGATCCATTGCCAAACATGGCTGCCACAGGCAATTCTTGTTTCTGATTGGCTGATTTTTTTAAATCTTCTCCTCTGAGACCGCTTGCCCAAATGGACCGAAACTTGGTAGGAAGCATCTATGCAAGGTCCTCTATGAAGATTACTCATTTCGTCCCGATCGGTTAACAAACATCGCTACCACCGAAACTTGGTAGGAATCATCTATGGAATGTCCTCTATGAAGATTGCTCATTTCGTCTCGATCGGTTAACAAACATGGCTACCACCGAAACTTGGTAAGAAGCATCTATGGAATGTCCTCTATGAAGATTGATCATTTCGTCCCGATCAGTAAGCAAACATGGCCACCACATGATATTCTTGTTTCTGATTGGTCGATTTCTAAAAAATCTTCTCCTTTGAAACTGCTTAGTCATATGAACCGAAACTTGGTAGGAAGCATCTGCATGTATGGAAGGTTTAAGTTTCCTCAAAGCAGAATGAAAGGTGACCGACACAGGCTCATCCCACTGAGCCACTAGTTTTTATATTTCTGTCGCCAAAGTTTATTGCAAAAAATATATCTACCTAAAAGATGCAAAGAATATATCATCTGACCCTGCTGTTCTCAACAAGACATTTTGATAAGATAAATTAAAAGAAAAACTACTGATTATTCATGTAAAAGAAAATCTGATTTTTGTTTTGAGTGAAAAAAAGAATTCTGGATATTTGGAAATAACATAGCCATACCCCTAAAAGTTATCTTGTTGGTCCCCTTAAGAGGATGAAGATCTCATAATTGTAATGGTTTTATTTTTATATTAACAGGGTGCTTACCTTTCCTTAAGAGGATGAAGATCTCTTATTTCTTATGGTATTATTTTTATATTAACAGGGTGCTTACCTTTCCTTAAGAGGATGAAGATCTCTTATTTCTTGTGGTATTATTTTTATATTAACAGGGTGCTTACCTTTCCTTAAGAGGATGAAGAGCTCTTATTTCTTATGGTATTATTTTTATATTAACAGGGTGCTTACCTTTCCTCAAGAGGATGAAGAGCTCTTATTTCTTATGGTATTATTTTTATATTAACAGGGTGCTTACCTTTCCTTAAGAAGATGAAGATCTCTTATTTCTTATGGTATTATTTTTATATTGACAGGGTGCTTACCTTTCCTTAAGAAGATGAAGATCTCTTATTTCTTATGGTATTATTTTTATATTAACAGGGTGCTTACCTTTCCTTAAGAGGATGAAGATCTCTTATTTCTTATGGTATTATTTTTATATTAACAGGGTGCTTACCTTTCCTTAAGAGGATGAAGATCTCTTATTTCTTATGGTATTATTTTTATATTGACAGGGTGCTTACCTTTCCTTAAGAGGATGAAGATCTCTTATTTCTTATGGTATTATTTTTATATTAACAGGGTGCTTACCTTTCCTTAAGAGGATGAAGATCTCTTATTTCTTATGGTATTATTTTTATATTAACAGGGTGCTTACCTTTCCTTAAGAGGATGAAGATCTCTTATTTCTTATGGTATTATTTTTATATTGACAGGGTGCTTACCTTTCCTTAAGAGGATGAAGATCTCTTATTTCTTATGGTATTATTTTTATATTAACAGGGTGCTTACCTTTCCTTAAGAGGATGAAGAGCTCTTATTTCTTATGGTATTATTTTTATATTAACAGGGTGCTTACCTTTCCTTAAGAGGATGAAGATCTCTTATTTCTTATGGTATTATTTTTATATTGACAGGGTGCTTACCTTTCCTTAAGAGGATGAAGAGCTCTTATTTCTTATGGTATTATTTTTATATTGACAGGGTGCTTACCTTTCCTTAAGAGGATGAAGATCTCTTATTTCTTATGGTATTATTTTTATATTGACAGGGTGCTTACCTTTCCTTAAGAGGATGAAGATCTCTTATTTCTTATGGTATTATTTTTATATTGACAGGGTGCTTACCTTTCCTTAAGAGGATGAAGAGCTCTTATTTCTTATGGTATTATTTTTATATTGACAGGGTGCTTACCTTTCCTTAAGAGGATGAAGAGCTCTTATTTCTTATGGTATTATTTTTATATTGTCAGGGTGCTTACCTTTCCTTAAGAGGATGAAGATCTCTTATTTCTTATGGTATTATTTTTATATTGACAGGGTGCTTACCTTTCCTTAAGAGGATGAAGAGCTCTTATTTCTTATGGTATTATTTTTATATTGACAGGGTGCTTACCTTTCCTTAAGAGGATGAAGATCTCTTATTTCTTATGGTATTATTTTTATATTGACAGGGTGCTTACCTTTCCTTAAGAGGATGAAGATCTCTTATTTCTTATGGTATTATTTTTATATTAACAGGGTGCTTACCTTTCCTTAAGAGGATGAAGATCTCTTATTTCTTATGGTATTATTTTTATATTAACAGGGTGCTTACCTTTCCTTAAGAGGATGAAGATCTCTTATTTCTTATGGTATTATTTTTATATTAACAGGGTGCTTACCTTTCCTTAAGAGGATGAAGAGCTCTTATTTCTTATGGTATTATTTTTATATTAACAGGGTGCTTACCTTTCCTTAAGAGGATGAAGATCTCTTATTTCTTATGGTATTATTTTTATATTGACAGGGTGCTTACCTTTCCTTAAGAGGATGAAGATCTCTTATTTCTTATGGTATTATTTTTATTGACAGGGTGCTTACCTTTCCTTAAGAAGATGAAGATCTCTTATTTCTTATGGTATTATTTTTATATTGACAGGGTGCTTACCTTTCCTCAAGAGGATGAAGATCTCTTATTTCTTATGGTATTATTTTTATTGACAGGGTGCTTACCTTTCCTTAAGAAGATGAAGATCTCTTATTTCTTATGGTATTATTTTTATATTGACAGGGTGCTTACCTTTCCTCAAGAGGATGAAGAGCTCTTATTTCTTATGGTATTATTTTTATTGACAGGGTGCTTACCTTTCCTCAAGAGGATGAAGAGCTCTTATTTCTTATGGTATTATTTTTATATTGACAGGGTGCTTACCTTTCCTTAAGAGGATGAAGAGCTCTTATTTCTTATGGTATTATTTTTATATTAACAGGGTGCTTACCTTTCCTTAAGAGGATGAAGATCTCTTATTTCTTATGGTATTATTTTTATATTGACAAGGTGCTTACCTTTCCTTAAGAGAATGAAGATCTCTTATTTCTTATGGTATTATTTTTATATTGACAGGGTGCTTACAATGAGGCAGTAAATCATCTTCGTAGTTTCTCCTCCACAATGAAAGATAAAATGAAAGTAAGAATTAAAAACATGTTACCTAGCAACTTACATATATACAGCTGACAAGATTATGTAAACAATAGAAAAAATATGCTACATTTTGTACCTAGCAACTATATGCCCAACATCTTACATATATGTGTCTTTTGTAAATAAAACCGAAGGGACAATCAAAAATACACAGGCAATATTGAGCACAAGACACAGAACGAAGCAAATCAAAACAGAAAATAGAACTCAGAAAAACTAAAATGATGAGTAACATGGACCCCACAAGAAATACAGGGGTGAACCCATGTGCCAGCAAAAGGTGTTGTTTAACATTGGACCATATAGAATATGAAAAAAACTTTTATCAGAAACTACAAACTTGATTGAACCCATGCTGTGTATTAATAACCAGCTTGGCCTCTAGTTTATTAACATGTACAAATGGATGTAAATCTGTATGTGAAAAAAACCCATGTGATTTGTGCCACACATATTTGACACACATTTATATTTACATGGTTTTCGAATCGTATGTACTTTACCTGTGTATTCATGATGACAGAATTTTTTTTACCTAATTTCATTTCATTTTTAATAACAAATATATATACATATAATTTTTATAACTTGTAGAAGTGTGATATTTTCCAGAAGAATTGGACAAAATTACATATTCCAAATTTGCAAATTAAAAAAAATTGTATTGTATGGAAATGCACATGTAAATTCCTTGTGTAAAAAAATGGAATAAAGATATGATTATTCGTCAAAAGATTATAATTGACATTTGACATTTCAGATTCGTAGTAATTTACAGATGGCCTGTTGTTATCACTGTTTAGGGAAGAATACAGTAAGTACTGCTGTTGTCTCCCTCCTATTAGGCCATCCCTTCTGAAATAGAATAGTGGCCTTATAAGAGAGATGACCTCTGTGAGAGGGAAAATATAGTAGTATTTTACTCTCTAGTACATCTGAAGTCTGACCTGATAAGAGGGATGGCCTTCGATGGAATCACCTGATAAGAGGGGGACAACTCTATTACAAAATATTGGAGCCTGGCTGTCCAAGTGGTTTAGGTCATTGCATCATGCGATCATTATATCTGTTTAGGCTTTCCTTCTCAATAAGCAATTACATTGATAGTGTAATGGTTAGCATGCTTGTCTGAAATGCAGTAAAACGTGGATTCAAACAATGGTCGGGTCAAACCAAAGAACGTGGGTTCAAACAATGGTCGGGTCTAACCAAAGAACGTGGGTTCAAACAATGGTCGGGTCAAACCAAAGAACGTGGGTTCAAACAATGGTCGGGTCAAACCAAAGAATGTGGGTTCAAACAATGGTCGGGTCAAACCAAAGAATGTGGGTTCAAACAATGGTCGGGTCAAACCAAAGAATGTGGGTTCAAACAATGGTCAGGTCAAACCAAAGAATGTGGGTTCAAACAATGGTCAGGTCAAACCAAAGAACGTGGGTTCAAACAATGGTCAGGTCAAACCAAAGAACGTGGGTTCAAACAATGGTCAGGTCAAACCAAAGAACGTGGGTTCAAACAATGGTCGGGTCAAACCAAAGAATGTGGGTTCAAACAATGGTCGGGTCAAACCAAAGAACGTGGGTTCAAACAATGGTCGGGTCAAACCAAAGAACGTGGGTTCAAACAATGGTCAGGTCAAACCAAAGAAATTGGGTTCAAACAATGGTCAGGTCAAACCAAAGAACGTGGGTTCAAACAATGGTCGGGTCAAACCAAAGAATGTGGGTTCAAACAATGGTCAGGTCAAACCAAAGAAATTGGGTTCAAACAATGGTCAGGTCAAACCAAAGAATGTGGGTTCAAACAATGGTCGGGTCAAACCAAAGAACGTGGATTCAAACAATGGTCAGGTCAAACCGAAGAACGTGGGTTCAAACAATGGTCAGGTCAAACCAAAGAACGTGGGTTCAAACAATGGTCAGGTCAAACCAAAGAACGTGGGTTCAAACAATGGTCGGGTCAAACCAAAGAATGTGGGTTCAAACAATGGTCGGGTCAAACCAAAGAACGTGGGTTCAAACAATTGTTAGGTCAAACCAAAGAATGTGGGTTCAAACAATGGTCAGGTCAAACCAAAGAACGTGGGTTCAAACAATGGTCAGGTCAAACCAAAGAACGTGGGTTCAAACAATGGTCAGGTCAAACCAAAGAACGTGGGTTCAAACAATGGTCGGGTCAAACCAAAGAATGTGGGTTCAAACAATGGTCGGGTCAAACCAAAGAACGTGGGTTCAAACAATGGTCGGGTCAAACCAAAGAACGTGGGTTCAAACAATGGTCAGGTCAAACCAAAGAAATTGGGTTCAAACAATGGTCAGGTCAAACCAAAGAACGTGGGTTCAAACAATGGTCGGGTCAAACCAAAGAATGTGGGTTCAAACAATGGTCAGGTCAAACCAAAGAAATTGGGTTCAAACAATGGTCAGGTCAAACCAAAGAATGTGGGTTCAAACAATGGTCGGGTCAAACCAAAGAATGTGGATTCAAACAATGGTCAGGTCAAACCGAAGAACGTGGGTTCAAACAATGGTCAGGTCAAACCAAAGAACGTGGGTTCAAACAATGGTCAGGTCAAACCAAAGAACGTGGGTTCAAACAATGGTCGGGTCAAACCAAAGAATGTGGGTTCAAACAATGGTCGGGTCAAACCAAAGAAATTGGGTTCAAACAATGGTCAGGTCAAACCAAAGAACGTGGGTTCAAACAATGGTCAGGTCAAACCAAAGTCTATGAAATTGGTATTTGCTGCTTCTCTACTAAGAAAGTAGCAATAAGGAGTAAGAATAAAGACTGGTTGGCTCAGAATCAGGAAAATGTGTCAGAGTGGAGCAATATGTCTACCAGCGGACTGTTGTTTCAGTAAGCTAACTCTTAGAATCCAACTAAACGTGTTGACCCAGTACAAAGCTGATGTCATCCTCATCTCATACGAATATTACTTGTTCTTGCCATGATATAGCTAAAACAATTGCTCACTTGGGCATGAACAACAATCGTACAGTCACTCACTATCTCAATAAGCCTGGTATTCACCATAAAGCTGAAGAATTACTGAAAGCGATGATCACCACTAATAACCTTAACCCTAACAGAATATTATTTAAATTCGGGTCAATGGCATGTGATCAGATGTCTTGATCGAAACCACTCGCCTGCCCATGCCCTTCATATATAATGGAACACATCTAAGCCACTCATCCACACATGCCCCTCATATATAGTGGTATATCCCTACAAAATATATCAATCAGTAAAGGATATGGATGTAAATAAACATGAGAGACTATCCAACATTACACTCAGACATATATTAATGTAAAGGACCATAGCTTGTATTGCTATTCTACATTTCACAGTCACAGTAAAATCTTCAACTATAAGCATTACTCGTACCCTAAAATGATCCCTATCCTGAGAGGTAATCCTTACATCTACTGATAAACACTACATTTGGTTTTTATGCTATTTTGTGTATCAGAATCTTTTTTTTTTTTATTATACCCCCGGCAAACAAAGTTTGGGGGGGGTATATAGGAATCACCCTGTCCGTCCGTCCATCGGTCCATATACCTTGTAAGCACAACTCCTCCTAAATGGCTTATTGGATTTTTATGAAACTTTACACATTTGTAGTACACTACCTGCAGATGTGCATGAAGGAATATGGTTGCTGTCCAAAATTTAAAAAGGGAGATAATTCAACTTATACTTTCACGAAAAGGGGAGGTCATGTACCTTCTAAGCGCAACTCCTACTAAACTGCTTATTGAATTTTTATGAAACTTTACACAGTTGTAGTACACAACCTGCAGATGTGCATGAAGGAATACCGTTGCTGTCTAAAATTTAGAAGGGGAGATAATTTAACTTATACCTTCACGAAAAGGGGGGGTCGTGTACCTTTTAAGCGCAACTCCTCCTAAACGGCTTATTGGAATTTTAGGAAACTTTACACACTTGTAGTACACTACCTGTAGATGTGCATGAAGGAATATGGTTGCTGTCCAAAATTTAAAAGGGGAGATAATTCAACTTATACTTTCAAGAAAAGAGGGGGGGTCATGTACCTTGTAAGCGCAACTCCTACTAAACTGCTTATTGAATTTTTATGAAGCTTTACACAGTTGTAGTACACAACCTGCAGATGTGCATGAAGGAATACTGTTACTGTCTAAAATTTAGAAGAGGAGATAATTAACTTGCTAATATACCTGTATTCCAAAGTTTGAACATCATAGTATTGCAAGCGGGGGGTATCACTCAGTGAGGTCACTCACAGTTCTAGTTAAATCTATTTTCCTGTTAGTGTTTACATATGACCTCAGAAGTCCAGAATATTCTGACTGAGGCTTGCATACATTTAATACACACATTGTACACTACAATACATATATAGTGAGTATATTAGTTTTTAGACAAAAAAAAAGTTAAGCAAACATTAAATAAATAAATAATGGTTACGTCATGTAAACACAAAAATGGATAGCAGAATATTATGCTAACTTGGTATCAGAATCGTTAATAATATTATTATCAATAATTATTTTAATATTTTAGAAAGTATGTGAACTGGTCCTAGATACAATATCCGGATTTTCAGACAGTAACCATAACAACATAACTGACCAATCACAGATAGATATACCAGATGGAACATCACGCCACCTAGTGTTAACTTTATGTAGAGAATCTGAGATAATTCCATACTGTATCCAGTTATTGGTATCATCATTAAAGGTCAGATTGTTTGTTTCACAGCCATTAAAGACGTGTCATTTTTGTGTTGAAGGGGGAAGTGTACCATATATTAAGAAAAATTGTGATGGGGAGGGGGATCGATGTCATGATCGTGTGATTGTTGGATTTATAGCTACCTGTGCAATCAGTGCCTATCACCATTAAAGTTGTGAGTTCAAACCCTGTTCATGGCAAGGTGTACTCAATACAATATTATGTGATAAAGTTTGTCAGTAACTTATGACAGGTCAGTCGATTTCTCCGGGTACTCCAGTTCCCTTCACCAAGTAAACTGACCACCATGATATAGCTGAAATATTGTTGAAAATGGCATTAAACACCATAAATCAAACCTATTAAATCAAAATTGTGATGGTCAACAAACCTTTATTTCCTGATTTAATGACTTTCCTTGTTTTTATAATCAGTGTTATTAAAACCATGTTTGATATAAAAAGAAAGTTTTAACATTGATGATCAATGACTTCACCAATATCAGCAAAATGAAATAACCTCTCACCTTAAACCATTGAACCAAAAAATTCTACTATGACCTATGACTTTAGATCTGTAGGTCCTGGCTTTAAACAGGCACAAAAATGTGGCAGAGTTAAACCAATGACTGGGATCCCATTGATTACAGTGGTTCCTCCTCCACCACCTCTAGGTAAATTTATATTGAAACCGTTACTTCAGATTTGTTCGGTAAAACTGAATTATGATATTACACATGTAGTTTCCATAACAACGATAAGAAATTGCCTATTAGCTGGATTGAAAAGATTATGAAAGATACAATCTGACTACATGTAGTTGATATAGCTTTAGGATTTTGTAATGCAACCAATGAAATTGATTCATGAATTATTCATGAGTACAAAAGTTTTCAAATGAATTGACACACTGTAATCAAACATGGGTAATAGATGATGTTTTAAAATTTGATTAGGGTCCGTCGTGATCGTATGGTAGTTGGATTTAAAACTACCTGTGCTATCAGTTTCTATCATCACTATAGTTGTGAGTTCGAACCCCGTTCATAGCGAGGTGCACTCGATTCAACATTATGTGATAAAAGTTTGTCAGTGACTTGCGACAGGTCAGTTTTCTCCGGATACTCCAGTTTCCTCCACCTACAAAACTGACTGCCACTATATAACTGAAATATAGTTGAAAGTGGCATTAAACACCATAAACCAACTAAAATTTGTTTACGTACTTGCTTCTAGTGAGTGAGTTATTGTTGTTTAATGCCAAATTAGCAATTTTTCAACTACTTCATGGTAAGTTATATTTTGATGATGAAGTTATTACGAGACACATTGTTCTGATTCTCAGCCAGTCTTGGCTGTTACTTCTGAATGCTGCATGCTTATTGAAGAAGCAGCAAATACAAATTGTATAGTCTTTTTTTATTTATTTATTTTTTCAAATAGTCAGGATTTTATAATTCCTTATATCACCAGCTGATTAAGGTGTGATAGGGGTTTTCAAAATAATAAATTTTGCGATTACATGGATTTTATAATCTTTTATTTGACCAGGCCTGGGCTAGAATCCATGATAAACCACATAGGAGGCAATCGTGCTAACTAATACACCAGTGATGGAGTCACTGAACAATGTGGTGGGGTTAAACAGGTTAATGGGATCCCAACCCTTCCTTCTTGATAACTGGATCCCAACCCTTCCTTCTTGATAACTGGATCCCAACCCTTCCTTCTTGATAACTGAATCCCAACCCTCCCTTCTTGATAACTGGATCCCAACCCTTCCTTCTTGATAACTGGATCCCAACCCTTCCTTCTTGATAACTGGATCCCAACCCTCCCTTCTTGATAACTGGATCCCAACCCTCCCTTCTTGATCACTGGATCCCAACCCTTCCTTCTTGATAACTGGATCCCAACCCTTCCTTCTTGATAACTGGATCCCAACCCTTCCTTCTTGATAACTGAATCCCAACCCTCCCTTCTTGATAACTGGATCCCAACCCTCCCTTCTTGATAACTGGATCCCAACCCTTCCTTCTTGATAACTGGATCCCAACCCTTCCTTCTTGATAACTGGATCCCAACCCTTCCTTCTTGATAACTGGATCCCAACCCTCCCTTCTTGTTAACTGGATCCCAACCCTTCCTTCTTGATAACTGGATCCCAACCCTCCCCTCTTGATAACTTGATCACAACCCTTCTCTCTTGATAACTGGATCCCAACCCTTCCTTCTTGATAACTGGATCCCAACCCTCCCCTCTTGATAACTAGATCCCAACCCTCCCCTCTTGATAACTAGGTCCCAATCCTTCCTTCTTGATAACTAGATCCCAACCCTTCCTTCTTGATAACTAGATCCCAACCCTCCCCTGTTGATAACTGGATCACAACCCTCCCCTCTTGATAACTGGATCCCAACCCTCCCCTGTTGATAACTGGATCCCAACCCTTCCCTCTTGATAACTGGATCCCAACCCTTCCTTCTTGATAACTGGATCCCAACCCAACCCTCTTAAATAACTGGACCCCAACCCCCCCTCTTGATAACTGGATCTCAACCCTCCTTTCTTGATAACTGGATCCTAACCCTTCCTTCTTGATAACTGGATCCCAACCCTTCCTTCTTGATAACTGGATCCCAACCCTCCCCTCTTGATAACTTGATCCCAACCCTCCCCTCTTGATAACTTGATCCCAACACTCCCCTCTTGATAACCTGATCCCAATTCTCCCCTCTTGATAACTTGATCCCAACACTCCCCTCTTGATAACTGGATCCCAACCCTCCCATCTTGATAACTTGATCCCAACACTCCCCTCTTGATAACTTGATCCCAATCCTCCCCTCTTTATAACTTGATCTAAGCACTCCCCTCTTGAAAACTGGATCCCAACCCTCCCTTCTTGATAACTTGATCCCAACCCTCCGCTCTTGATAACTGGATCCCAACCCTCCCCTGTTGATAACTGGATCACAACCCTCCCCTCTTGATAACTGGATCCCAACCCTTCCTTCTTGATAACTGGATCACAACCCAGCCCTCTTGATAAATGGACCCCAACCCCCCCCCCTCTTGATAACTGGATCTCAACCCTCCCCTCTTGATAACTGGATCCCAACCCTCTCCTCTTGATAACTGGATCCTAACCCTTCCTTCTTGATAACTGGATCCCAACCCTCCCCTCTTGATAACTGGATCCCAACCCTCCCCTCTTGATAACTGGATCCCAACCCTTCCCTCTTGATAACTGGATCCCAACCCATCCTTCTTGATAACTGGATCCCAACCCTCCCTTCTTGTTAACTGGATCCCAACCCTTCCTTCTTGATAACTGGATCCCAACCCTCCCCTCTTGATAACTTGATCACAACCCTTCTCTCTTGATAACTGGATCCCAACCCTTCCTTCTTGATAACTGGATCCCAACCCTCCCCTCTTGATAACTAGATCCCAACCCTCCCCTCTTGATAACTAGGTCCCAATCCTTCCTTCTTGATAACTAGATCCCAACCCTTCCTTCTTGATAACTAGATCCCAACCCTCCCCTGTTGATAACTGGATCACAACCCTCCCCTCTTGATAACTGGATCCCAACCCTCCCCTGTTGATAACTGGATCCCAACCCTTCCCTCTTGATAACTGGATCCCAACCCTTCCTTCTTGATAACTGGATCCCAACCCAACCCTCTTAAATAACTGGACCCCAACCCCCCCTCTTGATAACTGGATCTCAACCCTCCCTTCTTGATAACTGGATCCTAACCCTTCCTTCTTGATAACTGGATCCCAACCCTTCCTTCTTGATAACTGGATCCCAACCCTCCCCTCTTGATAACTTGATCCCAACCCTCCCCTCTTGATAACTTGATCCCAACACTCCCCTCTTGATAACCTGATCCCAATTCTCCCCTCTTGATAACTTGATCCCAACACTCCCCTCTTGATAACTTGATCCCAACACTCCCCTCTTGAAAACTGGATCCCAACCCTCCCTTCTTGATAACTTGATCCCAACACTCCCCTCTTGATAACTTGATCCCAATCCTCCCCTGTTGATAACTGGATCACAACCCTCCCCTCTTGATAACTGGATCCCAACCCTTCCTTCTTGATAACTGGATCACAACCCAGCCCTCTTGATAAATGGACCCCAACCCCCCCCCCTCTTGATAACTGGATCTCAACCCTCCCCTCTTGATAACTGGATCCCAACCCTCTCCTCTTGATAACTGGATCCTAACCCTTCCTTCTTGATAACTGGATCCCAACCCTCCCCTCTTGATAACTGGATCCCAACCCTCCCCTCTTGATAACTGGATCCCAACCCTTCCCTCTTGATAACTGGATCCTAACCCTTCCTTCTTGATAACTGGATCCCAACCCTCCCCTCTTGATAACTGGATCCCAACCCATCCTTCTTGATAACTGGATCTCAACCCTCCCCTCTTGATAATGGATCCCAACCCTTCCTTCTTGATAACTGGATCCCAACCCTCCCCTCTTGATAACTGGATCCCAACCCTCCCCTCTTGATTACTGGATCCCAACCCTCCCCTCTTGATAACTGGATCATAACCCTTCCTTCTTGATAACTGGATCCCAACCCTCCCCTCTTGATAACTTGATCTAAACACTCCCCTCTTGATAACTGGATCCCAACCCTCCCTTCTTGATAACTGGTTCCCAAGCCTCCCCTCTTGATAACTTGATCACAACCCTCCCCTCTTGATAACTGGATCCCAACCCTGCCCTCTTGATAACTGGATCCCAACCCTTCCTTCTTGATAACTGGATCCCAACCCTCCCCTCTTGATAACTAGATCCCAACCCTCCCCTCTTGATAACTAGATCCCAACCCTTCCTTCTTGATAACTAGATCCCAACCCTTCCTTCTTGATAACTGGATCCCAACCCTCCCCTGTTGATAACTGGATCACAACCCTCCCCTGTTGATAACTGGATCCCAACCCTCCCCTCTTGATAACTGGATCTCAACCCTTCCTTCTTGATAACTGGATCACAACCCAGCCCTCTTGATAACTGGACCCCAACCCTCCCCTCTTGATAACTGGATCTCAACCCTCCCCTCTTGATAACTGGATCCCAACCCTCCCCTCTTGATAACTGGATCCTAACCCTTCCTTCTTGATAACTGGATCCCAACCCTCCCCTCTTGATAACTGGATCCCAACCCTTCCTTCTTGATAACTGGATCCCAACCCTCAACTCTTGATAACTGGATCCCAACCCTTCCTTCTTGATAACTGGATCCCAACCCTCCCCTCTTGATAACTGGATCCCAACCCTTCCTTCTTGATAACTGGATCCCAACCCTTCCTTCTTGATAACTGGATCTCAACCCTCCCCTCTTGATAACTGGATCCCAACCTTTCCTTCTTGATAACTGGATCCCAACCCAGCCCTCTTGATAACTGGATCCCAACCCTTCCCTCTTGATAACTGTATCCCAACCCTCCCTTCTTGATAACTGGATCTCAACCCTCCCCTCTTGATAACTGGATCCCAACCCTCACCTCTTGATAACTGGATCCCAACCCTCCCCTCTTGATAACTGGATCCCAACCCTCCCCTCTTGATAACTGGATCCCAACCCTCTCCTCTTGATAACTGGATCCTAACCCTTCCTTCTTGATAACTGGATCCTAACCCTTCCTTCTTGATAACTGGATCCCAACCCTTCCTTCTTGATAACTGGATCCCAACCCTTCCTTCTTGATAACTGGATTTCAAATAGCAATGCATATATTTAGCAAATGATAAAAAACCTGCACATATTCGATTCCACTCAAAAAGACCACCTACTATCAGGACTTTCAATATTTTTCAAGTGTACCAGTACTTCACTATTTACAGGCGGTACTTTTTATTAAATTTTAGCAATTTTCATGAATATCTTATACAACACTCTTTAAAATCAGGAGGTACCAATGACCATTTTAGGTGGGTAAAAGTACATAGTACCCCCCCTTATTGAAAGGCCTGGTCTATCACAATGTCTTATGTATGCTTCATTACAGTTTTATATACATACATTTAACATTACATATCTTTTGTAGGAAAGGATTGTTTCTTCGAAGTGTGATGACTTTGCAATGGGTCACATGATCATATTGCTGCAGTATGATTGGCCAAAGCATGAAAGTTTATTTCAGCAAGTGATGAAGAAGATTAAAGCACAGGGCAGTTTGACTTACAATATTTTCTTCAACTATGTGATTAGTATCCTTTAGTAAAAAGAAAGGGGTAGAGTTGTCTTCTTTTTTTTTTGTGGGAAAAAGATTTTTATTCATATTTTTATATTAAAACAATGGTATGCAGTGCAATGTTGCGGAGCCAGTCATCATAAATATCTTGAAATATTGGCACAATGAAAAACATGCCTGTTCAGAAATAATCTATTTTTACAAAAACCGCTCGAGCAAAAACTACATAACATACAAATCAGACTTCAGATTACAACAGACCGGAATTCATAATTTATCATATTACACCAAAAGAAAGATAACTCTTGACAATGAAATGACCAAACGTCTTGACCATACCAAATATGAGATTTTACAGCAGTGTCATTCAAATTTAGATTGCATATCCACACAAAAATATGAAAATAAAAATCCAATGATAAATCATGTATCTACTGATCAAATTTATTTTCTCTCATTTTTCTTTTTAGATTAAAACATGATTTTCTTCATTACTGCTGTTACAATTTTCTTCGTATTTACAGCCTGACTACAAATATTACTGTTGTTAAACATTAAAAATACCAGGCAATCTTCATGATGTGTTAATAATATCTGGTGATTGTTATTAAATTACAATACTAGTGTATGAAGATTCCGTATATCAATCAAAATTGGAGTCTTTCACCTCACATGATTATTGTTATAATGTTGTTATTACGTCAGGATTAACAGTACATTTTGTTTAAACAGAGTTATCTTTGAGCTTGTGAAGTTTAAATATTATTGAGATAAAGTCCTAGATCAAAATTTAACATATGTGTATACTGCAATATGCAATAATTCAATTCCCTCTTACTTTGCAAGCAAACGAGCAATCAACCCGATGACAAAATCTCATTAACACATGTGCGTTACACTTTTAAGCCAGGTGATAAAATCACAAAATAAAATAATTTACACGGTTGTTATCGTTTTAAACATCTATATTCACTGAAAATAATCAAAATATCAAAAATTAATAATATGCGACGTGCAATTAAAACATGCAAACACAATATTATTGTTACAGATGCTCCATCAATACGACTGACTTGCCAGTCGTAAATGTATGTGACTGACTTTCCCGTCGTAAATGTACATGTTGTTAAATTGTCGTCTGCTCGAATTTGGCAGCATATATTCTGTGCGACATTGTCCGCAAGCGTAAATATAAATTACTGTCTTCCAATCAAAGTTTACTACCGTATTTATTACTGTTAGACATATCAGAATCGAAATAATTCATGGAAGCCAGAATGTGTTTTGAGTTTTAACATGAGTTGGTGGATATTAGTATTTTGTCCCGAGCCGGAGGCATGATTTATTTCTTAAATAAATATTCTTTGCCACGTGAACAATACAGGCTCATGTGAGCCTCCAGTTAGGGAGTTTAAAGAACTAATAGATGTGTTTACACTTAATTATTTTCCAGTAGATAATGTTTAAGTTTAAAAACATGGTATACGAAATGAAATTTTTCTCAACAAGAAGTAGGATACCTGATTTTTAGGCAACAATATAAAAAATTTGAATGCCTTAACTTTACGTCTCAGATATTGATATTTTAGAAGAATTTGCTCTACTGAAAACTACAGAAGGTGGAAAAGTCACATTAGACATCCTACCAACCAGCACAAAAGTAATAGCTCAGTAAGTAGGAATATTTTTGTTCCAAATTATATCATAGCTTTGTAAATACAAGAAATGTTATAATACAGTGATCCCCTCTTATAAGGCCACTCCTATTTAAGGCCACCTCTCTTATCAGGGCAAATTTTAAATACACTGAAATAGTAAATTACTATTAAATTGAACCCCTCAAAAGAGATACTATTTCTAATTTTACCAAATACTGATCAGGGGCCGCCGTGATCGTACAGTAGTTGGATTTACAACTACCTATTAACTTTGCCTATATAGCTATCTCAAAGGGAAATAACTTATGTAAATCGTGTAATTTTTAAATCAAAGTCGGAAATGAGCAAATGGTATATTGAAAGTCAGGTGACAAAAAAATACCATCTTTTAAGAATAACCTAATTGTAATTGAACCAGTGTTATGTTGTATTACTACTTCTGATATTATTACTATCACTAGGTCAATACCTCTGCTGGTGGACTATTACTCCCAGAGGGTATCTACTGCTCAGTATTAAGTGCTTTGGGCATTGACAAAAAAAATAAACATTTCATAAATAATAATAAAAGTCAATCTCACTCAGGCATAGGTAACCTTAGCTTAATTTGACTCTTCTAGATCTGTTTATTGGCTAATTTGATCTCTAAATTTTAAATAATTTGACTATGATCGTACCTGATGAAGGTTTTTCCAGACAAATGTCAGGTGCCCTGAATTAGATATCTACATTTTTATTATGTGATGTTGATAGAAAATCAACACTTCATAAAATTATTTACTATAAATTGAAGGGATAAGAATGGTTATTTTCATTTCCTGTAATCCCAAAGGCATATCAGCTTTTGTCTTCATTCAGGATCCACCATTGTCATTAGCTTTTCCCTGCCCTATATTCAAGATGGCAGCAGTTACCAAAATAAATAGAAATTTCTTTAAATAGCTATTTTTTTTTTACATTTGCACTGAAATGGAGTGAAATTTGAGCTAGAGCTACTTTGATTAATTATTTGTTAAAGTTAACCAGTGAGTCCTTATAATGCTTCTTACGATGATACAATTTTGGATATTTATGGGAAACACAGAGTCTTATACTAATTCAAGATTTTGTCGTAGCATTTTCTGATATGGTCATTTAGATAGTTTGACTGTTTATTCGAGTAGCATTCATCTTACTAAAGTTAAAAATAAAATATTTATCTACGTCAGAATGAAATATAGTTTTATGTCAGTCCAAAGAAAATCCCAAGCGAGAAACATCCTTCGATGATGCCCTTGGTGAAACCTGTCAAAACAGAACCCTGAATAAACCAGAATCCTGTTTAAATGGAACTTAAAAATTGTGCCAATGTAGAAATCTTTATTAATGTAACCTGTATAAACTTAACACCTGTCTATCTTGAACACAAAAGTTGGTACAATGGAGGTTCTGTATAGACAGGTTTCACTGTAGGGTTAGGGTTATGGTGCCTAATGCCACTTTCAACAATATTTCAGTAATATCGTGGCGGTCAAGTTTATTGGTGGAGGAAACCGGAGATAACCACCAACCTGCTGCAAGTCACTGACAAACTTTATCACATAATGTTGCATCGAGTACATCTTGCCTGAGCGGGATTCAAACTCACAACATTAGTGGTGATTGGCACTGATTGCATATGTAGTTTTACCATACGAACACGACCATGACGGCTCCTGGTTTCACTGTACATTGATATTCAAAAGGGTTAACTATTACATGTATTTTTTGTCTAATTACAGACAAAGAACTGTGACAAGAGGTGTAAATAAAGGGGTTAAAGAAGACTTTAAACAGACAATAGAAAAACAAGTGAAAAGATGTGAAGAAAATGTTTACCAGGTCATCTGTAGCTTCTTAATGGAAGAAAAACAACTTTTAATGGAAAGTCTGACAAAATAACCAGATATATTAAATCAAATCAAATCAAATCAAAATTGTATAAATGACACCAATATAGTGGAACTTGTGCAATCCCACACCTGAGAAGCCTGTTGGTCTAGTACAAAGTGGACTTCATCATCATTTCATTGAAGATTAACTAGTTCTCGCCATGATATAGCTGAAAAATTCATTTAGTTGGCATTAAATACCAATCACTCACTCCCCGACACCTGAGTTTTCCAACATTCTGTGACTTTCGACAAAAATTTCTGGTCCCAAAATATTTCTTTAACACACTTTGTGAAAAAAAACTTCCGAAACCTGTCACTTCCGACATCTGACACTGTTTTTAGTGTTCCTGGTGCTATTAATTATACTTAATTAATCCTGTTGTATCTGACTCTTTGATCTTATGATAATATAACAACCAGCTTCTGTGTGTATTGTATACAAACTGACATGCTTGTACACACAAATAAATTTCCATTTAAAGGTATTGATTAGTATGTGAGTTGAGGTTCATTTAGGGTTACAGGTAAGTTTACCTAGAAAATAATAATTTTAAATGTCAACTGTATCAGTTTCTTTGTAAAAAAACTTAATTAAGTATTAAATAACATAGATGTACGACACCTAAATGTAAAAAAAAAAATTTTGTAAAATGATACCCATAATATGCCTTCACTAAAAAAGGCTAGAAAAGATTTGTTTAGAGGAAAAATTAAAGTTGATTGCAGATTCTGAAAAACGTTCTAAAGTTAACACAAACAGAACTTAGTGAGAAGTGCGGTATTGGACGTACAACAGTGTGACATTTTGAAAAAGAAGGCCTTTTATACACATCACTATACAGGAAATAAGAAAAAGTTTATGTTGTTGTCAATGTACGATGAACTCAATGATCTATTGTTGAAATGGTTTAAATAGGTTAGAGCAAAAAACATTCCTCTTAGTGGTCCAGGAAACAGCCATGCACTTCTCAAAGGAGTTAGAACTCAGGACTTCAAGGCTTCTAATGGATGGCTTTAGAATTGGAAAAATACATTTTCAATAGCACATTTTAAAGTTTGTGGTGAAAGTGGTGACATAAACATGGACACTAAATAATTTCCAGTCCATAATTGATACAATCATTCCGGATTACAAGCCACAAGATATTTTCAACTGTGACATTACAAATCTTCCTGTAATTTGGTGGTCTAATCAAAAAAGGTGGATGACCAAAAATCATTCCTAGATTTGACACAAGGTTTAAATAAAACAATGAAATGAAGGAAAAGAAACATAAGTTTGTTCTTTGACAATACAACATCACATTCTCATGAACTCTAACTAAGCAATGGGGGCTGTTGTGGTTGAGATCGTATGGTAGTTCAATTTACAACTACCTGTGCAATCCGTGCCTATCACCACTAAAGTTGTGAGTTCAAACCCTGTTCATGGTGAGGTGTACTTGATACAACATTATGTGATAATGTTTGTCATTTACTTGCGACAGGTCGGTGGTTTTCTCTGGG
This sequence comes from Bathymodiolus septemdierum, assembly GCA_963383655.1. Taxonomy (NCBI): domain Eukaryota; kingdom Metazoa; phylum Mollusca; class Bivalvia; order Mytilida; family Modiolidae; genus Bathymodiolus; species Bathymodiolus septemdierum. Next base: position 20,794,839 of record OY726517.1, on the reverse strand, counting down.
TACTCCAATTTCCTCCACCAATAAAACTGACCGCCACAATATAACTGAAATATTGTTGAAAGTGGCATTAAACGCCATAAACCAAACCAACTAAGCAATGTGAAAACTGTACCTCAAAACTTCATCCGCTTGATATGTGAATCATTCATACATTTAAAGCCTGCTACAGAAAAATGATGTTAAGCTACCTTATTTCAAATATTGGAAATTGTGTAACTGTTATGAAATTTGCCAAACAAATATCTGTCTTGAACGATATAAATTGGATAAATAAATCGTCGAATGATGCAGATGTATCAACAATTGTGAAATGTTTCTCGTGAAGCAGGTTTCCCCACTGGTATCCTCTATGCTGGTGAATTTACACTTGACGACAACGACCCAGATGATGACATGCCACTCATTAACTTACACAAAAAAAAATTTCATTGAAAATTTGGACAAAGTAATTGATCATTCCTGTACATAGTAGTATAATTAAAAAAACACCTACATTGATCAAATATACACATTTGCAGTTGATTTTCTGATATTCCTGCATACTTTTGCTGACCGAAAGTGAAACCTAAGTTTTCCGACATCCTGTACAATTCAACATATTTACCTTGTCCCTTGATATATCGGATTACACTATATATATATACAGTAGAATATGTCTAATATATATATATATTTATGATTATTTAATGCACACTGTTTATTCCTATGTATTAAACTTGAACAGTAGTATATGATACTTTTTACAAAGGCAATATTATTTTTAGCTCTTTGCTATTGCCATCACTTGGCGTCCGTCGTTGTCGTAAACTTTTTCAAAAATCTTCTCCTCTGAAACTACTAGACCAATTGAAACCAAACTTGGTCTGAATCATCACTAGGGTGTCTAGTTTCAAAATTGTGTCTGGTGATGCCGTGCACCAACCAACATGGCCACTGTTACTACAAATAGAACATATGGTAAAATTGCAGGTTTTTGGGTAATATCAGAAATCTGATATAGGATAAATATGATCAGCACAGCAAGATCTACATACCCTGCAATTTTGAAGTAAATCTGATTACCCATCTTGGGAGTTATTGCCCTTTTTTTCATCAAATTTTTAAAATTTTAATACTTTTCGTATTGTATTTCAAAAACTATAAGAGATAAAGGTTAAGTTTAAATTGCAAAAATGTGCAGCATGTCAAGATCTACATACCCTGCAATTTTTAAGTAAATCCCATTACCCATTTTGGAGTTATTGTCCTTTTTTCAGTAATTTTATTTAATACTTTTCGTTCTTTATTTAAAAAACTATAAGAGATAGATGTTAAGTTTAAACTGCAAAAATGTTCAGCATGTCAAGATCTACAAAAAATGTCCACAGTTGAAAATGTTCGACAACTGTGTAAAGAGTTATTCCTCTTGAAATGCATTTTTTTTTGGTTGACTTTCACTACTTTTGGTTACTCAAATAATCAAAGGAAAACAACTCTATTACAAAATGTGAAGTAGCAAAAGCTAAATTTTGAGAATCATTGACATTTATGTTTTGCTACAGCAATGTTGATAACTTACATTAAAGAGGGAACCCCTACCCAATTTTTTTTTGGAGAGGGGGTCTGCAATGATGAGGGCTACATTTGTTATTTTTTCACCGAAGTTATCAAGTTTTATTGACTGATGTTATTATACCCAGGTGAGCTATACAGGCTCCTGGGAGCCTCTAGTTTTGTTTCTAATGTTAACCCAGTTTATGAAAATAATGTTTTTTTCTTTAGCTCAGAGGACCCCTCTCAAAAATTGTTGGACAAATTGGCTCCAGTTACTATAAAAATGTCTTTATTGCAAATCAAAATAAGCTCAAATTAAAAATGCAGCTGTATGACAATGAGTAGTTGAACATGTATTCTGGGTTTCTCATTCTAATTTTTCTGTCAGCTGATTTTTATCCATAATCACAATTTTGCATATTTTGATCAACAAAAATTACATTTAAATCATCTAAGATACCACTTAACACAATTAAACCAAATGTTGGTTGGATGGTCCTTTGGTAGCCCCCTCTCAGATGGCTGCCATGTCAGAACATAGAAATTTCCTTTATTGAGTATGACTGCTTTATTGTACATCAGACATAGAAAATTAACCCAGACATTTAATTCAAGCTTCTGCTATATAGATGATTTTATTTCACTGAACAATTCTCGATTCAGTGATTATTAAAATGACCTTGAAGTAAAGACTACCACTGAAACTCAAAAGTCGGCTTCTTACCTTGAAATCGAAAACGGAGGAAGATTAAAAACAAATCTCTACGACAAACGTAATGACTTCACTTTTCCAATAGTCAGCTTCCCTTTTATCAGTAGCAATATTCCACCATCACATGGCCAGCTTGTATGGAATTTACATTTCACAACTCGTACATTATTCTAAGGCTTGTGCCCAGTACAGTGATTTTCTGGACAGATCTCAGCACTGACTCAAAAGCTACTCGAACAAGGCTACGTTGCTCCTAAGTTGAAGTCATCGCTACAAAAAAATTTCCGTCGTCATTTCGATCTGGTTGACGTTACGAAATATCCATATCTCAATTGACAATCCATCTTTTACTTTTTACGTATAATTTTTCTTTCTGTATCACTGCAAAGACTTTGACTCGACTTGACTTTATATATGAGTAACACGACGGGTGTCTTGTAATAAGTCAGGACCTGCCTACCCTTCGAGAACACATGAGTTAGCACCCGGGTTTTTTGGTGTGGTCCGTGTTGCTCATCTTTTTAGTTTTTTATGTCTTTACTTCTTAGTTCCGTGTTGTGATGTCCGTTACGATTTCCATATAAAAACGATGTTCGGTTCGTCTTTACCTCCAGTTGTTCGTAAGAGAGTTCATATTTGTGTTTGTTTGCGTATAGTGGTGTCCAACATATAGTGCTGTGTTTTTTATTTTGTTTGTGTTCGTCTTGTGTGCCCAATGTTGCCAGTTTCTCTGGATTTTCCATTCTTAATTGCCCCTTCGGTTTCTCTAACGTTTATGAAAGACATAAAATTTCTAGCTACCTTTCATACTTGGGCGCTGGCAACTTGCTTCAATAGAATGTACAAAAGATGAGGTTTAGCAGTCACACATATGCTATACTGGAATAATACTGACATTTTGTTCGTTTTTAAGAACAAATATAAAAAAAAACAATTAAAAAAATGAAATCGATGATTGAAACCTTATCTCTCGGAAATAGTCTCTAGATTTAGTGTATGTCCCCGGTACATGCTAATATGATATATATGTATATTTATAAATCTTTATATTATTCATGCGCCTCATTATCTAGTACTCTTCTTTTTTTTTCTTTTTTTTTTCTTCTTTTTTTTTTTTCACTATATTAATCTATACCGCATTATTCCAATTTTCAAGTTATATAATTGATCATATATTTTTTGAAAGGGACAAATTTTCTTGACAAAAACAAGAACGATAACTCACAATAACCAAAACATTTTCCTGGATTCTTAACACGAACATAATAAGGTCAAGAATGCATGCGCTGACATGTTGTTATATACTCTTAACTCTTATAATACTCAAAGCGGAATCCAACGAGTATTATTTTGTGCTTCATGAAGGTGATACAATTCCTGGAAGTTCATCCTCAATTATAATAGTTAAAACACGGTCTGCGATTGAATGCGCAGTCGCGGTCGGAAGACTCCAAATTGTTGTGTCTCGAGTTATGAAAGAGTTAATGGAGACTGTTGGTTTGATATTTTTGGAGTTTGCGGCATCGCCACTGAAGTCTCGCAGGAATCGATGTTAATCACAGATGTCGCGAAGAAAGAAGTGGAAGAGATGCAAGGTAATAAATAACATTATTGTTAGGTTTATGGTGTTTAACGCCACTTACAACAATATTTCAATTATATTGTGGCGGTCAGTTTTATTGGTGGAGGAAACCGGAGAAAAACCACCGACCTGTTGCAAATCACTGACAAACTTTATTACATAGGTAGATCGTGAATTCGAGCCCCGGTCGAGTCAAACCAAAGACTTTAAAATTGGTATTTGTTGCTTCTCCGCTGAGCACGCATCACAATAATGTGTCCGAGTGGAGCGAGATGTCTACACGTGGACTGTTGCTTCAGTGAGCTAGCACTATAAAATCCAAGCGTATTGGTCTAGTACAAAGCGGACCTCATTATCATCTCGTTGAAAATTAACTTGTTCTCGTCATGATATAGCTGAAAAATTGCTGAATTGGCGTTAAGCAACAATCACTCGCTCACTTATTTACTTAAAATAAAAATAAAATAAAACAAGAAAATCACAAAAAGGTAATAATGATATCCCGTTCTTCAATGAATACAATTACAAAAAAAGACCAATCATTTTCAGATTACACATTCAACATAAAAATAGCATATACAATGTATATATATATAATATACATCTTTGTAAGCTAAATGGGACTTGTTTCAGTGAGCTAGCACAATAAAATCCAAGATTTCAGCAAAATAAATGACACTTCAAAAAATCATTACCAGATTGAAGCTATCTTTTGCACTTTTTTTCCTTCTCACAAAGAAATTTGAATTATTTGCCCTTTTCCGGACTTCTATATGAGTTACACGACTTCACTATATGAGTTAATAACTTACTAGTCTAGTGCCTTATGAGAACCAGGAATTGCTTACCTTTTGCGAGCACATGGGTTCACACCAGGTGTTTTGGCGGGGGTCCGTATTGCTAATTTGTTTTAGTTGTTTGTGTTGTGTTTTTACTTACTTGTTTTCGTTCCATGTCTTGTCTCTAATGTTGCCTGTGTCTCTTCATTGTCTATTCTTGATTGCCCTTCGGTTTTCTCCAGTCTTTATGTTTTGCTTTTGACGGTACCTGATGAAAGTCATTCCAGAAACACATCATGCACACTAAATTAGATATCAACATTTTTATCACTTGACAGACAGTTACGACTACACCGCCACCGAATGCTGTCTTATAAATACTTTATCCCGTCAATGCGATTTATCCATTATATTCAGACATTCGCTATTAGATTTTCCACGTTAAGGAGAAAGAGTACAGACTGGTTGGCTCGGAATCAGGATAATGTGTCCGAGTGGGACGACAAGTCTATCCTTGAACAGCTGTTTCGGTGAGCTAGCACTATAAAAATCCAACTAAGCGTGTTGGTCTAGTACAAAGCATCCCTCATTATCATCTCATTGAAAATTAACTTGTTCTCGCCATGATTTAGCTGAACAATTGCTGAGTTGGCGTTTAACAACAATCACTAACTCATTCACTCACTCATATTCAATTGTCTTGTATTTCAGTAGATCATTATTTTGATGAAATGGAGATAGCACCAAGGTAGCGCAAACTCGATGACAACGAACACCATGGTATATTTAATGAAACAATTAATATTAAGGTTAATGGAGCACAACAGCACAGATATCCTGATTTTAATGTGCATGACATGTAGCAGCATATTATATTCCTAGAAAAGTTTTGCATAAGTAAATTACAAAAGTTTTTTTCTGACGGCAATAACTTGAATAAATTGTTCTGTAATATTTGATATTAGTCAGTTAATAATGACCCTTATCATATACTTATAGATAATATGTCTAAATTTTACCCTGTGATAACACTGAGTTTTGCTTAGAATAATAAGAGGAATCGTGTTTATTTCACCAGGTTTCACAAAAATAGCCCAAGCAGGCTGATAAAGCAAGTTTATATTCCGATACCAAGATCTTGTCGAAATATATTCCGTCTCTGCAGAGACGATGATAAACGATGCATTTTCATATAGTGAAAATGTATAAAGATAAGGAAGTCAACAAAAATGTCAAAGATATTTTTTTTATCAATGTGTGACGTAAAATTGTTTTTGACATTTGCTTCACTGGGTTTGGTACTGCTTTGACAACTATTTTACCTATTTTGTTCCAGTATTGTTATAAATACTGTTATAGTGACAGCCGGAACCTTTGAGCCGTAATGAAAGCGGGAGGTTTGGCGCTTTAAAACTGATTCAACCCACCATTTCTTTAGAAATGCCTGTACCAAGTCAGGGTCATTACGGTTTTCACAGTTTTCCGGTTGTTGACTGATTTTGTCTGTTTATATAATTATGAGTTTTTACTTTCCCTTTGTAAGATTGTTCGGAGTTCGGTAATTTTGTTATTACCGTTATTATTAACTGCTTCCAGAATGTTATTGCATGCCTTTCCATCAATGTTCGTAAGGTTATTCCACGCCGCGACTACAAAACAACAGATAGAAAATAGGAAGCAAGTGCGGAGATCGAATTTTAATTAGACTGGGCTTTTACAGGGTTCATGTTGCTCAATATTGTTAGTTCTCTTTGTAACGTGTTATAGACCATTGTTTGTTCTTTTGTCCCTTTTCAATTGGTAGTTGCATTGTCTGTCCTTCGAGGTACGTCTTCTGATTACCCTTGGGCATAACTTTTCTCATTGACAAACTTTATCATATAAAGCTGTATCGAGTACACCTAGCCATAAGCGGGAATCGAACGCACAGTTTTTGTTGGTGATAGGGCTTGTTTGCATATGTTTAATAAAATTCAATTATCACGCGATAAAGGCGGACTGGATTTACATTATCTAGTATTTACATTAAAAAGTGATAAAATAAAATTTCAACATCAGCGATAAAAGAAAGTTTAAACAGTGATGGGCCACCAATATCAACAAAGCGAACAATCACCTCTCACTGAACACCAAACAGATCACGATATATGACGTTGGAAATCCAGGTCCTGACTTGGGACAGACACACAGATGTGACGGGGTTAAACTGTTTAATGGCATCCCAACCTTCCCCTCTTGATAACTGGATCTCTAAAGACAATACATATATAAACAAACGATAACAAAACCTCCACAGATTGTATTTATCCATTAATCGTGTATTATAAAACAATATAATATATCAATGTTTCATATCGTAGCTGTATAGATTATATGCAGCTGTCAGACCTGATTCTAGAGCTCCTTGGATCCAAGAATGGCTATAAGATATGGCTTCTCCTGCAAGGTACATTGGATGAATCGGTTTCATCAGTAGATTCATTGCGTCACCATATTGATATGGGAGCAATTGTACAAATCCACCTTGTTCTGAAGAATCGTTAAACCAAGCCTCAACTTTTCCTCTTTCGAATTCTGTTGTTATTTCTGGATGTATTCTTGATATTTGCCTAACGGCACTATCTATCGCCTCTTCCTCTGTCTGTGAAGCCATGATTTGTCCATCTTGACCCCATGAGTAGCAAAGAAGTAACCCCCGATCCGTATTAATATTGTCCTGTCTTAAGTAATATAATTCACCAATCGGTAAAGTTGTCTTTGAGACCCCACCACCATCACCGACATCTTTTTCCCAAAATCTCGTACGACACTGCAGAGCTATTTTAGTAACAGGAAGATAATGAACATTACAAATAGCCTTTTGGTAGTAACTGTCAAACCCTCCAACAGAAATATCCATTTGTCTTAGTATTGTCAACGGGGCAGTCACTATCACAGCGTCTCCCTCAAACGATGTCTCTAATCCGCTTGTAACATTTTTCCCGTATACTTTGATTCTGTGGGATGGTAACTCTTCAATTTTCTGAACCTTTATTCCATAAAATATTCTTTTTGACAAATCTACATGGGTCCGTGTAGTTGCGTGTTTCTCGATAAACTTTTAAGGGAGGGTAATCATACCATGTCTTGGTGCTTCAAGAACATCCGGCCACCAGTCACCGATAGCAAACCGAAGGAATGCGACCACACTTCTTTCCATTGGATTGGCATACCTTGACACCTGTAAACATTTAGTGCTAAATTAGTGGCTGCAGGGATAGATAGAATTTAATCAGCGTACTTCTATATGTGTACAATGCAACTACGAAAACACCCTCGGTTTTTTTTTGGGTTCATGTTGCTGAATCTACAGTCTTCTCTATAGTATTGAGAATGTGATTATGTAAACCTCTCTAAGGTATCATCCATATTAATGCATATGAATTGTTATTCAATTACGAAGCTGTATATAACCAGCAACATCATCATGATTTCACTGAGATTTCACCTCTAAATCATTTATATTCTAAAATGTAAAATTGCTGCAATATATTTAATTTTAGTGTATGATCATCACGGTCATAGCTACAACTTTCTCATCAACAAATACTTTGATTCATTTAAATTCTTCGATACCCTTTCTCGTGGTTTGAGGGAAAATGTTATTATACGTGGATACGTAAATTCGTGGGTTCAGTTCTATAGTCAGTACATTTATATATGGTGGCAAATATTCATTTAATAATATCCAGGAAATCCACGAATAATAATAAATGAACAGTATAAAGCTGCAATAAAGCATATGGATGAAAGGTGATGATAATACTACTTACTGGTGACGGTTTTGAGGGCTTAACACAAACAACCGTTATCTCGAAGTGCAGTTGTCAAGATATTATAATACGGAATGCCATGAACCATATTAGGTAAAAAGTTTGGATAGTGTAAGATTAACCCTCCTTGCAAGTTAAAGATATGTTTTATAGATTTAGAAAAATTCTGTTTAGGCCCTTTGTTATTCCCTCTTTGATATTTGATATTGACTTTTAGCATACCTGATAAGTGTTACCGGTATTTCAGAAACGCGTCGTGCCCACCAAATTAAATATTTACTTTTTCTTCTATTATACGTGTATGATAGCCATGTGTTTATATTTTCGATACAAAGTTTTTTGTAAGATGCAAAGTATATTCTCTGTGGCAATTTAATTTCAGCAGACCAATACATGTTTGGTCATTTCTTTTGTAATATTAAATGATAAAACATCTGTTACATCATTCAAATGTAATTCTGTTATAACAGAAAACATACGTATATGATAATGTGCCCAGATGCACGCAGTGGTCGCCATCACACATGCTTAGAATAACTTATCAAAACTGATGTTCATGAGCCCTATCCTCGTTCATATGACGAGGTGTACTCGATACAAATTTATATTATTGCGTATGTCAGAAACTTGCGGCGGAGTAGTGTTTTCTCAAGATACGCCGATTTCCGTCATAAATGAAACCGACAATCACGAAATAACTGTAATATTGTGGCTAAACAACCACAATCGTCATCTAATACAAAACGCAGATATCACATTTAGGGCGCATGACGCATTTCTTGAATAACCTTCATCGGGTACGCTTAAAGCTAAAATAATACTGAGTAAATGAAGTTATCATTAATTAGTGCTCTCAACCAACCAGCAGCTATTATATAATATTATATTACTTTGTGTAATATCATCTATTAGATTTTGGAACGTTTCACAGAGAGTAGTATTGTTTGTTATCCATTTTATTACTAGTTTAACCCCGCCACTTGTTATTGAAGTGTCTGTACCAAGCTATGAAACTGAGATGACATATAATGGTATGTTAGAGATGTTGATTTTACCCCTTTCTGTGATTTTTCTATTGAATTTTAGAACTGTTCCGACAGTGTAGTGGGGTAATTTTAGAACTGTTCCAACAGTGTAGTGGGGTAATTTTAGAACTGTTCCGACAGTGTAGTGGGGTAATTTTAGAACTGTTCCAACAGTGTGGTGGGGTAATTTTAGAACTGTTCCGACAGTGTAGTGGGGTAATTTTAGAACTGTTCCGACAGTGTAGTGGGGTAATTTTGGAACTGTTTCGACAGTGTAGTGGGGTAATTTTAGAACTGTTCCGACAGTGTAGTGGGGTAATTTTAGAACTGTTCCGACAGTGTAGTGGGGTAATTTTAGAACTGTTCCGACAGTGTAGTGGGGTAATTTTTGTTTTTCATTTGACTAATTACCCGAAATCCTTCAACAGCTGCTCCAGGCCAAGGTCTATATCGGATACCGTTCGGATCTTGATATTTATCAGTTCTGAGAAATTCTTCAATAGACAATGCGCTCCATTTTTGTACCCATCTGTCCCATCCACTAGCAGGATGTTTCGTTAAAGTTTGACACAGCTCATGAATCAGTGGTTCAATTGTTTTTATAAAGTAATCATCTATATAAAATACATCATTATATTAATTCGATTCTCATATTTACAATATATATATATATATGTTAGCGGCAATAAGTGAAATCAGGCATTAAGCTTAAATTCTAGGCAATAAGCTATTGCCTGGGCATTAAGCTTAATGCCTAATTTGTGTTAGGCATTAAGCTTAAATCCTAGGATTTAAGCTTAATGCCTGAAATATATGTCCAGGCATTAGGCTTAATGCCAAAAACATAGATATAATACATTTATTAATAATATAAGTCAGTAAAGCATTGACAATTTTATATTTAAACGAGATATTTAAAATGTCAAATACTTTCTAAAACTACATCATTCACTTAAAATGCTAAATAGAATAACATATTAAAAAATAAAGTTTTATGGAAATATTTAAAGTCATATATTAAAAATCATTTGTTATCACATTATCCAGAGCTATGGCACCGACTATTGCACAGTACTCCATTTTTCTTACACTTGCATCTGTTACTTGAGAATTTTGATTTACACGAACATTTAAAAAATCCCTGACCACCCGATAAGGACTGCTGAGATGCAGCTTCGCGAACACTGATAGATGTTTCACAGTTAAGTTCCTCTTGTAAAATCAAATCCTGCTTGCAGATACTCATCTCATTAGCTCCAAACATTAAGTCGTCCATATCGCGTACCAATAACTGCATTTCCTTTGTCGTTCACCTGAAAAACAAATAGGGAAACTCGTACCAAAAGAATAGAAAATATAAAGAGTCCAAATTACTTCTCTTTTTGAGGTTTGTTAGTCATCATATTATTGTAGTATTTTGGCTTAGGCCAAACAAAATATATGTGTTATTTTTGTCCCCAAGTTAAGAAAAATAGGGAAGATAGGTATTTGCATTATTTTTTGCCTTACAGTGTTTTACTGATTTGTGCACTGTGCTGTGTTGTCGAGGCAATTCAGAGCTCAATTCATGTTTGAAGACCTTGAGATGACCTCTGGATGACACATTTGGTGTCGTTCTTAGGAGAAGCGGTTTTGTCTCTCTGACATTATCAACATCTCTTCTTTTTAAACAAACATAGCGATTTAGTGAAGTTATTCAGTTTTAGGCTGTTGTCTCATCAACAAATACACATTTTATCCTATTGCCGTTTTGAGCTATTGTTTTTAAATGAATAAAACTTTTTAAAACTTAATAAACGAATAACGATCATAAAAAAATGGTTAAATTAAATACCTCAATAATTCTTCCTAGTAAATTTCTACTATCGCCCTTCCCTCGATCAAATGTAGGTATTGGCACTGCAACTGTTTGGTAATTAGCCTTTCATAGCCTCCAATAATAAAAATGTCATACCTTTTCAAATTGTAATAATCTGTAGTTGATTTCTTTTCTGATGACTCCAATAATTTGATCTTAGCCAAAAGTTCATTGTACTGCTCTCTTGGGTATATATTCCTACTTTTCTTCGATTCAAACTTATTTCGTAAAGCCACAAGAAAATTTTGCTCAGAAGAAGACATCTTGTCACATGTGTTATTTAACTATACTTATAATCCAGATCAAGAAGTGAAGAGGTCTGGGGGCATAGAGCATTTAAAGGCATGTTGAACAAAGAAATTTTACTTATCCAATAAAATCATTTGAACAAGTAAGTGAGCAAAATTCAAATCTAAGATGTGTCCAGTTGAAAGCAGCCAAGCCACTGAATGTGTGCATTTTATTTTGGGAAAATATCTTGAAATTATTCTATAATAAAATAATTCTGTCATCAACCTTTTTTTCATTTTTAGGCAAAACAATATATTTTTAGACAATATCTAATTTTATTCAACTTATAAAACAGATTGAAATACAGAATAATTTGAAAAAATGAGCATGCATTTGTCAGAATTCATAAAACTGAATTTCACCTATTGCCTAAAATTGAGTTCGGCAATAGGTGAAAACTTTATCAATTCATTTCAGGAAATAAGCTTAATGCCTGAAATTTTAGGCATTAAGCCTAATGCCTAGGCATTAGCTTATTGCCTAGGATTTAAGCTTAATGCCTGATTTCACTTATTGCCGCCAACATATATATATATGACCTTGAGTGCTACATAATATTTAAATGTTGCTTGAGATCATCGCTCCCAATAATACAACAAAATTATACATATGATAATTTCTGTGCCATGAGATTAAATATATTATTATCATGTATAAGATTCAAAAATCGAGCATTTGGTGGGTTTTTTTCATATAAATTCAGTATTTTGTAGAAATGCTGCTGATCCAGTTATAATAAAGTGAGAATTAACAGTTTACTCACATGTGGAAGACACTTACATGATCTCACCATTTCACTAAAAGTTGATGTGAAGACACATAAAACTAGTTTATACAAGCCATTTTTTTTCATTAAGGTGCCTTCCCGGCCAGGAAAGTGACCATTCATGTTCATTTGTGTGTGTGTTGGGCTGTCGATTTTGTCTCTGTTTCTACGATTATTCGAGTTGATTATGGAACTGTTCGACAGTGTGGTATTTTGTTTATTCGAGTTGATTATTGAACTGTTCGACAGTGTGGTATTTTGTTTATTCGAGTTGATTATGGAACTGTTCGACAGTGTGGTATTTTGTTTATTCGGGTTGATTATGGAATTGTTCGACAGTGTGGTATTTTGTTTATTCGAGTTGATTATGGAACTGTTCGACAGTGTGGTATTTTGTTTATTCGAGTTGATTATGGAACTGTTCGAGAGTGTGGTATTTTGTTTATTCGAGTTGATTATGGAACTGTTCGACAGTGTGGTATTTTGTTTATTCGAGTTGATTATGGAACTGTTCGACAGTGTGGTATTTTGTTTATTCGAGTTGATTATGGAACTGTTCGACAGTGTGGTATTTTGTTTATTCGAGTTGATTATGGAACTGTTCGACAGTGTGGTATTTTGTTTATTCGAGTTGATTATGGAACTGTTCGACAGTGTGGTATTTTGTTTATTCGAGTTGATTATGGAACTGTTCGAGAGTGTGGTATTTTGTTTATTCGAGTTGATTATGGAACTGTTCGACAGTGTGGTATTTTGTTTATTCGAGTTGATTATGGAACTGTTCGACAGTGTGGTATTTTGCTTATTTCAGTTGATTATGGAACTGTTCGACAGTGTGGTATTTTGTTTATTCGAGTTGATTATGGAACTGTTCGACAGTGTGGTATTTTGTTTATTCGAGTTGATTATGGAACTGTTCGACAGTGTGGTATTTTGTTTATTCGAGTTGATTATGGAACTGTTCGACAGTGTGGTATTTTGCTTTGTTTTTCATTTTATCATACATATATTTATTATACATGCATATATATTCGACACGCCACGATATAGCTGACAGACTGCTAAGTTGATGTATATAAAATATAGATATTTATATACATTAGGTTACTAAAAATAGATAATAAATAATAAATATCCAGCATACGATAACTAGTTATCGATTGGATGCCTTTTTTGGAACATTTGACCAATCAAAATTGATCTTTCATTCGCAAATAAAAGTGAGAGCAGGAAATGATGGCATCTGATTTGCCACTTTGAATTAAAAGTCAAAGAACTTTTGGATATTGTTGAATTGAACAACGTTCGGCATTTATTGTTGCTTAACAAATGATATAAATTTAATGGTATAATCTTTTTTCTCACAAAATGTGAATGATGTCAAGGATTTACAAATCAGAATTTGAAAGATAATATGATATCATAATAAAACAATTATAGCCTTTTCATAGGGGTCAGTGCATGGTTTTATCTTCCCGATAAAAGTATATCGACATCCGACTACATCGTCTGTCCATATGCATTCATCGTGTTGTTAAGACACGCATTGACCTCATCAAAATGCTCGTATGTCTCATCCACTTCGCATAACCTCCAATTGTTTGAATGAGGGCACATGTCTTGTTTGCGGTATTTGTATTTGTTTGTGTGTGGTGGTGTCCAACACATATTGTGTAGTTTTTTGGGCTTTTTTGTCTTCGTCTTTTGTGCCCTGTTTCTAGTTTCTCTGGATTGTCCCTTTTTTCATTGCCTCTTCGGTATTCTCTAACGTTTATTTACATAACATCATTGTTGTAGTCACAATCCCGTTCTGCTTTCCTAGATCATGAATTCTCATCGATTAGGACTTTTTCACCCAATATGACCTATCACTAGATTTTTAACAAGAATCACATGATGGATACAGCTAGTGAAGCAGGATCTGCGTACACCACTGTAGCACATGTCGTCATTCACAATTTCAGTAGAGTTCGCATTACAATTTTTCTAGTTATCTATGTAGCGTCTTGTGAACCTTTGTCCTTTTTCAGTTGGTCATTGTATTGTCTGTACTTTGTAAGGTTATTTTTTAGAATATTTCCTATGCACTGCAGACTAGTAACATGCACCCTACATAGCTTCCTTCTCTGGTGATGTCCTAAAATACTGACCTATGCCATTTATATTGTCTCTTTCTGATTTTGGAAGAGTCTTAAGATGACTGTCCCATCCCTTGAATAATTCGGTTGACAATGCTGTCCCATTTTCCCTCCAGTCTAAAACAATATTAACGCTCCTATTTATATCATGGTAATATATTATTTTCATACTATCCCTCCCTGTAAGCAATATATATTATGGGGTATCTGTGTCACAAATGACCACGGATATGTTCCGTTTGCAGTAATCACAATCCGATCCTTTCCTAATTCATAACTTATCACCGAGTTTTTAATAAGAGTAACACGACGGGTGCCAAATGAAGAGCAGGAACTGCCTACCCTTCCGGAGCATATGAGTTCATTCCCGGTTTTAAGTGAGGTTTGTGTTGCTCGATCTTAAGTTTTCTGTGTAATGTTGTGTTGTCCTTTTTCATTTATCCATTGTGCTGTCTGTACTTCTTCAATTTACAGCTTCTGATTACCTCTTTGGTATCTTCTGATTACCTCTTTGGTATCTTCTGATTACCTCTTTGATATCTTCTGATTACCTCTTTGATATCTTCTGATTACCTCTTTGATATCTTCTGATTACCTCTTTAATATCTTCTGATTACCTCTTTGATATCTTCTGATTACCTCTTTGATATCTTCTGATTACCTCTTTGATATCTTCTGATTACCTCTTTAATATCTTATGATTACCTCTTTGGTATCTTCTGATTACCTCTTTGGTATCTTCTGATTACCTCTTTGGTATCTTCTGAATACCTCTTTAATATCTTATGATTACCTCTTTGGTATCTTCTGATTACCTCTTTGGTATCTTCTGATTACCTCTTTGGTATCTTCTGAATACCTCTTTGATATCTTCTGATTACCTCTTTGATATCATCTGATTACCTCTTTGGTATCTTCTGATTACCTCTTTGATAACTTCTGATTACCTCTTTGGTATCTTCTGATTACCTCTTTGATATCTCCTGATTACCTCTTTGATATCTTCTGATTACCTCTTTGGTAGCTTCTGATTACCTCTTTGGTATCTTCAAACGTTTTTTTCTTCATACGCAAATTTTGAAAACATCTATTTGTAATAGGAGTATGATCAGATTGTTATATATATATTACCATATGCAATTATTGTATATCACGTCAAACCGCAAAAGTTGTGCATTCGATTCCCTCCATTGACAATGTGTAGTCAATAGAACTTTTTGGACAACGCTTATAATCAAACTGCCAACCCCAAGATATAATTTAAATATTGTAGAAAGTGGTGTTAAATACACATATGTTTGTTTTTAGGTTTTTTGCTTTATTCCAGGAATTTTAAATATCGGTATAAAAAGAGATGCAAATCATGCACGAGTAAATATAGATTAACGTCAGTTTTGAAGGTCGAGACTGACATTAACGCTACTATATCGCAGCGAGTGTGACATTGTATGTCGAGACCTTCAAAACTGGCGTTATCGTTTTTATCTGTAACGTGTTTTACCGATGATTTTCAATATCAGGACTTGTTAGTTGACACTAACAATATCAGTCAGGGAGATCAAAGGAAGCATATCCAAATTACCGATAAACGTCATCATTATCCAAGTTGATCTAATTATTGACCTACCTTCAGTTCTTATTTTCTCTCCATACAGATACAAATATGTTTTAGGGATGTAATTCATCCACTTAACAGTTTCAATATTAAACCTCTTGAAATATCCCATTGCTAAGAAATGAACACGAGGTACTCGCATCGCACCAGCTGAAAAATGAATCAACGTCATCAGCTCACATCATAATACAACATACGTCATTCATTGATAGAGACTAGCAATATTCAACGTATTGTAAATTTACATAATATCGAGAAAAATATATGTGATAATTACAGATTAATACATGACCTTTTTCATATTGCCCTTGTTATCAGCACGAGATCTTGATATCGGCCCCGAGGGCTGATGACAAGGGCAATATGAAAAAGGCCATGTATTAATCTATTTATCACATATTTTGCCAGGGTAGATAGCATGTGTGGAACGGGAACGGCTTACCCTTTCAGAGTATCATTTTGTCCATCGTAATGTCTCTCGGTTTACGGCTTCCGGTTACCCCTTTGGTATCTTCAAACTTTTCCTAAAATGGTTTTCTTAATATTGCAGTTACAAACGTAATCATTTCTTTGTCAATTTGTGTTGTCAAAAGATCCACACATTTAACATGACACGTGTTGTTTGACATACACAGCTAAGTCCGTCTAAACCAGGTGTACAGATTACATAGGTATATTCGCAAAGATAACAGACATTGCCACTAAATTAGAGGTTTGAATAAGGTATAATTCTGAATTTTTTAGAGTTCTGTTTAGACAAGGCTATAAGTTTTTAAAGGGATCAGCTTAGACAGAATTCTGAATTATTAAGAAATCTGTTATAATAAAAACGTAGATATCAAATTTAGTGCGCACGACTTGTTTCTAAGATACATAGGTTTCATGGAATCACTAATACTACATATTATCTTCACATATTAATCCATCATCAAAATGGAGTATCTTTATTCCTCCTTCTATTTGATGTTGTAGTTCTAGTATTGTGGTCTAGAATACAAACAAATATAATCAATACCATACAAAAAAACAAACAAACAAACAAACAAACAAACAAACGTTCGGACGATGTAAATTCAGAAGATACCGCGTCGTGACCAAAAGCCATAAATCAATAGATAAGATTACCACCATAAAAAGAAGAAAAAACCGACACGAATAAACACAATTCCAAATTACTGAACACAGAAAACAAGAGCAGTACGAGCCGCAACAACAAACCGGGAATAATGTCAGGTGCTCCTTACTAACGTTAATTGTTTTTGAATAACTACTTTCTGTATCTTGACGAGCCCTATGAAACTCAACCACAAACCAGGAATGAAGTCGGGTGCTCCGGAAGGGTATGTAGTTCTTACTATTACTTTCTGTAACTTGTTCCTTGTGAAGTTACAATCATGTTCACTTACAACAATATTATAGTATGATGATGTCAATTATAAACACACACAGTGGTTTCATGGGTAACATTCGCGCCTCGAGTGGGATACATATTGAGTTCGATCCCCGGTCGAATCAAACCAAAGACTATTACTTGGCATTTGTTGCTACTTTCTGCTAAGCACGTACTGCTACTGAGTAAAGGCAAATACATGTTGGTTTAAATCTATGTGCCCGTGTGTGTGGAGCTGCTTAATTACATTTGAGCTGTGGCTTCAGTGAAATAACACTATTAAAATCTAACTCAGCGTGTGACAAAAATGTAGATATCTAATTTAGCGCACACGACGCGAGTATAGTAGAGAACAAATGTCATCATTGTAATAGCGCGATGAAGTAATTGTTTGATGACGCGGTAATGATACCGGTAATTATACCAGACTTGTATTAAATCTTTTGGTCTATATTATGATATCATTACGTGATGTTTTCCGTATTGGTCTAGTTATTAGTCCCAGGGTAGCCTGTGGCGAAGACGAAGGTCAATACAGCTATCTAATGACTAATAATTAGACCAATTCAGAAATCATCACGTAATGATATATTTATTAATTAACCATACAATATTGCCTTATGTGATTTTATCCTTTCGCCTTTAGATCTTTTTCACCATCATTTCTTGTTTTTCTTTCGCTTCAGTCCTTTCCATTTGTCTCACCAGACAACAGTAACAGCTAGAGGTCTGTATTTTATCGTTAATGCTTATGTAAATCTAGAGAGAATCGGAATGTCGGCCCAATCAAAGTCGGCCAATACGAGAAATCCACATTGGCCGACTTTGTCCCGTATTGGTCGAGTTGTACTATTTGTATCGCAAAGACAGTTTTCATCTTATTCTGTGTAATATAACATTTTCCATCAATTTTGTAATATAATATATATTATTAATTTACTTTGATTTATTATGATTTATATGATCAAATCTGTCAATACAATATAAAAACTTTCATTGGGTCAATACTGCAAAAACCAGTCAATACGGAATATTTTCCGTATTGGCCCGATTCTAGTCAGTCCAATAACAACTAGATAGGAATCCGCTAGACGTTTCGACAATTGTAAGGAAAAGTCCCGAGAGATATTGGACTGGTTAATTAATAAAGGTATCATTACGTGATGTTTTTCATATTGGCCTAGTTATAGGTCCGAGGCCTGCTGTATTGGCCTGAATACTATAATATTAATATACACCAACATATGTGTGTCCCTGTACAAGTATCATAGACACAGACAGTAATGTCAAAGATTTTTCACGCGAAAAAAATAAACAGTTTGAATTTCACTTTTAGATCGACGTTTGACATTGACAAAAGTCCATAGGAGAGACGGACATTCTGTTATTTTAAGTTACTACATGAGTCATGCATTTGGTGTTGTGCAATCTTCTTAGCCGTATATATAAGTTTTTATCTGTGCCGTATCGTCATATTCTTTGGCTATCCAGCATCCTGTAAGATTGATTTTAACTAGTTTCTAGACGTTTATCTAGAAGATATTTGAAAATCGTTGTCACCAAACGATATAGGTAAATTTTTGTTTTTGAATATCAGTGCATGACAAAGAACAACAATTTAAATTGTGATCACCAAACGATATGGTTTACTTTATGATGGCAATTTTTTTGTTTTTAAGTTTCAGTCAACCGACTACAGAGCTTGTCTAAACAGAATATTGCTGCAAATAGCATCATGCTACTCGAATTATCTTCCTAGCACAGTCTACGCGTAATTTTAATTAATATCAAAATTGTCAGAGCCTAGAGGGCACGTGTATAAAAAGGATGTTATTGAATCTTTAGAGTTTTAACAGATAGAAGACAAAACATAATAATTTCATGGGATAAAGACTACACTATTTATATAATAGTTACTTATGTATAGGGCATTATCGTGATTTATAGACTGCCCAAGGGACAGTAGTATTGATTGAAACAATGATAATGCCTGAGCCGCAGGCGAGGGCATTATCAGTGTTGAAGTCAATACTACTGTCCCAAGGACAGTTTATCTATTACGATAATGCCATACATATAAGTAACTATTATTTTTATTTCATTGAAGGAAAGAAGACTTTCTAAATAATTTTGCTCATTTTAGTACAATGTTGGTTTACATTGACAACTGCACGACCCCCGTTGCGCTTTAAAAAAGGGACGTCTCGAGTAGTCATTAACATGATAATGCCCGCGGGCATTATCATGTTAATGACTGGTAAATTTCTTTAACGCAGATTAATGCATGACACATGACCATCTCTACAACAATGAAAAGGTCGAATTTAGAACTGATATGAAATAAATATATATAATTACCGTATAGCCCACTTTTTCTAATTCATAGGCTGCAGCCAGTCCAGATATTCCAGCGCCAACAATGATGACATGTTTTTCTTTAACTTTCTCTGATTTGTCCGTTGTTGTTCCATGTCGAAAGTCGTATGCAGCCCTCAGGTCACCGTCGACTATCTTCATGTAAAACGTTTTAAATACATTATCTTGTTGTAATACAGAAGTAAGATCTTCCGGAACCGTATCTTTATCTTTTACATATTGGCTTAATTCATGGACGAATGGACAACTTCTCAAAGGTGTCCGTTCCCTGAAATATTTTATATGCAAAGAAAATTAGTGGCTAAATATATTTACATCAAGATCAAGGTAATTTGTTTTAAGAAGAGTTTGAAGATACCAAAGGGGTAATCAGAATCGAAGAATGAGAGACAACACAATGGTCAAAAGAAAAAGGACAAAAGATACAAACAACGATCTAAACACTAAAGATTGAGTAACATGAACCCCACTAAAAATCGGAGATGAACTCAGGTGCTCCGGAAGGGTAGGTAGTTCCTGTTCCACTAGAGATACCCGTCGTGTTTTAAAATATGGGTAAAACGTGAGTATGCGGTTTATCTCTTGTTTATCCTTTATGCAGCCAATTGAGAAGAATGTTCTACTGACCCTTTATCTTGCTGTCTTACTTTTATACACATTTCAACTTAAAAGTTAGCCCCAGATATATATGTTGTCACCAATTCTACAAGACATGTAATTTCGATGTGGATTCTTAAAAATGAGATCATTAGTTTTATCATTTCAATGTGAAAGGTTCTGGTCAGTGGTATACATTTTATTTATATCGGTGCGGTCAGTCTTATTTTTAAAGCCACCCATATTATCCGGGAATACCACCGACTTGCCGCAAGTCATTGACAAACTTTATCACATAATGTTGCATACAGTATATCTCGCCATAATAGGAAATACAACTCACAAAGTACACTGTAGATGTCAATCCTACTACCATACGATCGCGGTCACGACGCTTCCATTCAATGTTGATCATTCTAATCACTGGGTTAAACAAAACCAACAGTCGAACTATTTATCTAGAACTCACATTGGTAGATTCTTTTGGTAGCTCGAATTGAAAAAGAGATTCGTTAGATCAATCTATCCCGGATCACACGAATGCTCCAGTTATTTTCACATAATATCATTAGATGCCTTTAACGATAAAAAAATGTAGTTATCATATTTAGTGATCACGACGCGTTTCTGGATGTACTTCCGTAAAAAAACCTAAACTGTACTACTTTTCTAACATATAATGTATTCTTGTCAGTAGAATCAGTGAACAATCACATTTTATAAATATCGAAATGGGAGGTTATAGTGTTTAACGCCACTTTCAACAATATTTCAGTTACATCGAGGATGAGGAAACTGGAGTACCCGAAGAAAGCAAAGTTGAGCGGGATTGGAACTCACAACTTTAATAGTGATAGGCACTGGTTGTAAATCTAACTACCACAAGAGCACGATCATGACGACATATATGTTGAAAATTAATAGCATATGCTCAGAAATAAACAAAATCAAAATCTTGTCATGTCTTTTTGAAAGGAATATTGTTTGCCAACCTGTCTACCTCTGCAATGCTGAAAAGGCTTAATATATTTTCTTTAACCATACCTGTCCTTACGACTAGCGGCCATGTCCTCTTATTTCGGTCTTTAACATAAGTTTTGAAGTCTTTAAACTGTAATAAACAAATTATTTTTTGTTGCTTATTTAAAAGATAAATAGTTGAATTAGACTGATTCTGTCGATTAATTATAACATAATTTAAAGGCATGGTGTATGCTCATTTATTCATGCACTTCCTGTTCCGCTCGCACTGATCTGAATTCTGACCCAATGTATTTTTTGTGCTTACTGAATTGTTCTTCCGTTTTAACCAGTCTGTCATATATTTAGGTTTCCACTCTTATAACAGTAAAGCGACATATGATATTAGCAAACATCGCATGTCTAGGTTTTGGTTATTGACTGTTTTATATTTATCGCTACACAATGGGTATAGGTGACGGTTCCTGGAGATCAATACACAGTGGTGATTAGGACGTCCCTGGGTGGCGAATAGTGAATGCCCTCTCGAAGGGGCGGTGTTATCAGGTTATTAGATACCATATTTGGAGAGTGTCAAACTCATTACATTTCACAGACCTTCTGCATATTTTTCGACAACATGTATGCACATTGTAGTCGTTGAAAAACCCTATTTTTCTGTCCCTAACCAACTCCCAAAAATGTGTAAGTGGTAATCAAATGTTGCTACTTCGGTTACCCCATTTCTCTCTCATCTCTGTGTAATACGATTGTTTCGAATCATTTCCATTCCGTCAAATTTTGTTATTTTCGTCCGCCAGATCACGTGATTTCGATGGAATATTTGGCACTGGACTTCCGTTGTCAATGTACACAACAAAAACTCCAATCGATATGTGCCGTTTTAACGTTCGATCCTCAACTTAAAAAAATCTTAACATTTTCTGTAAAAGACAGATATAAATTAAATTATTTTATTTGTATCAAAGAATTTATGCAGAGACAATTACTTCTTTAAAATTAAATTTGTTTTCTTTCTTTATTTGCTGCTGTCAGCATCATGAAAGGAAAACGATCTGCCTTTATAAATTTCTGATATCAGACAGATAGTCGGGTACCGAACACCAGTATTTATTCAGCCTTTTCCTTGATGTTTCCATATTACAATTACTTATTATCTACCGCATCTACGACTGTGATATGCTGACGTTGTCACAGTAATAGCGTAAACACCGGAAGTCGTCTGTCTAACATTTCAGACGTCAAGACACGAAAAAGACGGAACGTGGTCAGAATTGACATGATTCAAAACAACCGTATTGTTATGTATTGTTGAACGTGTTCGTATCCTAAATATGCACGAGATATTCGCCACGTTTGACGCTAAGTAACCAACAGTATATCTGTCGCTACGCAACGGGTGGCAGTAGAAAAACAGGGTCGTGTTTTAGGTTGTTAGCACACTCTAGCCACTTTCTTATAGAAAGTATTATCAAGTTTTGTGTTGCACAGCTGTTCTTTTGTACCTCGATTTACAATATTTACTCAAATATCTTTTGTGTGTATCCTACATATATCTTGAAAACTACGTATTAAGAAACATACTATACTTGGCTGAAATTACTTACCAATCAGTTTTCCTCTGTCGATCTTACACGAAGTAACCGTTAGACCAAAACTGATAAAAGTAAGTTTAAAAAGTGTAGATATAATAAATGTACATTTGATGTGTCCACACAGTTCTGGTACGGATGTGTTTGACTTACACAGAACGCAGTAAAATATGTATGTTGATGTATCAACCGGCTTCGGACACGGATGAATGTCCCTGACGTACACAGAACGAGGTAAAATATTTATGTTGTTGTGTCAACCTGGTTCTGACACGGACGGGACCCATGGTAAAACAATCAATGAAATAATATCAAATAAATGAATAATTCAAATTAAAGTATTACATATCAATTATAAATAATAACTCAAGGAGATATCTCCTTTAGAAGAAAAGTACACCAGTACTACAACCAATCGTTGCTGGCTTACAGTCATTTTAACACACTGAGATCTTCATTTTTAACTCACCTGCCAAAAAATGAGCTTTTGCCGTCATT
This sequence comes from Bathymodiolus septemdierum, assembly GCA_963383655.1. Taxonomy (NCBI): domain Eukaryota; kingdom Metazoa; phylum Mollusca; class Bivalvia; order Mytilida; family Modiolidae; genus Bathymodiolus; species Bathymodiolus septemdierum. The sequence goes on along the minus strand of OY726517.1, from coordinate 20,771,294 downwards.
TGGTATTCGTCGTCCGGTGTTAACTGTTCACATTTTAATCTTCTCCTCAGAATCCTCCAAACCAATAGGAACCAAACTTTGCAGGATTGGGCGTTGGGTAGTCTCCATTCTAAATTGTATCCAATAGGGCCGAACTGTGTCCCAGATGGCCGCTGTTATTAAAAACAGAAAACTATTAAAGTGGGCAAAACAACATTATTGGAAGCTAGCATTGTCTCATATTTTACCTATAGACTATGGTTAGTTAGGAGCTCTTTGACAAGTCTCATTAAATTGTATTCAATTCTGTATCTTAATAAGCTATCTTGTTTAAAGACAACGACGGAAATACTTTCAACATTCAAGGAAATATAAATTATAAAGTTGTTGGTGTGAGGTACTACACGGTGTGGGGGCCGTCATGGTCGTTATTGTATGATAGTTGGATTTATAGCTGCCTATGCAATCAGTGCCTATCACTACTAAAGTTGTGAGTTCGAATCCCGTTCATGGCGAGGTGTACTCGATACAACATTCCACACGGCTAGGCCGCCCTGTGCAGTCATCTCCGCACGGCTAGGCCGCCCTGTGCAGTCATCACCGCACGGCTAGGTCGCCCTGTGCAGTCATCTCCGCACGACTAAGCCGCCCTGTGCAGTCATCTCCGCAGGGCTAGGCCGCCATGTGCAGTCATCTCCGCAGGGCTAGGCCGCCCTGTGCAGTCATCTCCGCACGGCTAGGCCGCCCTGTGCAGTCATCTTAATATTATAGAGAATGGGTGGCACAAAATCAAACATGAACTACAAAAACATGTTCAAAACATCACCTCACGTCAGTTGTTGGAAACTGCTATTCGCAACATATGACTGAAATACCCATTTATTATATTCAAGACCTTTATAAATTCCCAAGCGTCTGAAGCAACTAATTATAGCTAAAGGATGTATAACATAGTACTAGGTAAGTGAATTTGTTTTTATTTATATTATTACAAAGATTTGAAATCCCAGGTGTAGTTCATTTGAAGTTGGCAGCCATCTTGAAATTATCTTCACTTTTGGCATAGTACTGTACTTGTAATTAATCAAAAATGTTTCCAAACTAATTTCAGTTTTAACAAAATATATTCAAGTGGTAAAAAGTGTCTCGTACAATCTATCAAAGAATTTGTTTTATCATTATAAACATAGCAAAATTGAAAAGACGGTATATGGAATATGTCAACAGACGTGTCTATTACACTAGTTTGATCGGTTGTATATGGATTGTAATAGACTGTTCGGTTGTATATCGATAATAGCAGACTGATGGGTTGTTTGTTGATAATAGCAGATTGATGGGTTGTTTGTTGATAATAGCAGACTGGTGGGTTGTTTGTTGATAATAGCAGACTGATGGGTTGTTTGTTGATAATAGCAGACTGATGGGTTGTTTGTTGATAATAGCAAACTGATTGGTTGTATGTCCATTTTAACATAATTGATGGGTTGTATTGGTCTATTGTATATTGTTTATTCAGGAAATAAAAGATATTATACTTAAACTCTATGGAAGTTCTAGGTTTAGAGACCCACTAAATCGGAGCACTTGCAAAATAGAGAAAACAAGGACGGATCAAGCGGGATCTAAATTAATGGAACCAAACTCTGGATTTTTATTCTTCTTCAGAAAATTACTGCCTCGTCTAGATCTGCCTCAATGGTAGTTACGGCCCTGCCCTGACTCTACATTCACTGATTCCGCCTTAAATCAATCTAATTAAAATTAGATGTTTGTTCTCTCTTTTTTTAAATGATTTGGTGATGCACTAACACTAGGAGTAATATATTGCTCCCAGACTAACATTAGTTCATCGACAAAGAAAAAAAAATACAACAAAAATCTAAATTGAATGCAGATTGCCATTATAAATTATGGTTAACATGAAGCCATATATCGGTTCATTAGTTTGCTTACAAAAGTGCATACTTTGTCTTAGTTGAATTATATACGGATTTATCTGAAAAATTACAACTAGGTGAAATAGGAATGTTTTTCTTGTTAAAAGTTAACAACAATGAGGCCAAAATTTTGTAATGGGTCTTTTTATTTGTTGTGTTTCTTTCCGGTTATCGGATATACTGTACAAAATTCGCTCTTTTGTGTAATGGCTGCGCCCATGAACACATGTTTGTCGATTAACAGTTGATTGTTTTTAAGTATACCCTGCAAAAACTTCTTATTTCAAAATGCGCAACAAAAGGAGAAAGCAGAAGAAGGATGATCCTGAAAATTTAAAGCGTTTTCGGGATGAAATAATGCATCTTTCCGAGCCATCTGACGGTGATGGCAAAACTTATCGTTTTCAACATAACAAGTCAGAATTTGCTCTCCATGGAAAGAACAAACTGCCAAGAAAGCTAAAGAGAAAAGAGGAGAGACATATGAAGAAAGTTAGGAGACTAGCATACAATCAGAGGAAACCAGTAAGCACTGGAATATGTCGGATCACAGGGTTAATAAATAGTAATCTCGTTGAGATGGTATCGGGTTAGATACGATAACGTAACCCTCATTCCGCTTGTGCTCCAATTAGGGTTACGAATCGGTCCCATTCAACGTATGGGAGCAAATTAAAATTTTCGTTAAGTGAATATTTCAACTTTATTTTTGCATATCTGGTCATAACTTATTATTCCCTACAATTTTTAAGTAATGGCGATATGAAATAAGTGTTACAATACCTGTTTTTACCTTCACGATCGATTTAGTATTCAAAAATTGTTTCTTGTCTGCCATGGCACCTTACGTATACTATCGTGATGGGCGGAGCCTATCCATATATGGATCTGAATGCCAAATATGAAAAACGTTACTACGAAGTTTTACTACGATTGATTCAAATAAGGATATCTCCAAAATGAGGCAAGTGCACGTGAAATAGCAACTTGTAAACAAAATGTCGGACAGAAAGATTTCATGCATTCAAATTTTCAGATGGATATAAGTCTACCATGGATTGATGCAGTGTTTACTTAGCACCTCAAGATTTACCTAAATATATTTATCTTTTACCACCGTTAATTTTCCCAACCACTTACAACGGAATTAGGACAAAAAACTGCCCGGTGTGAATCACTCCGGGCGCTGCTCCCATACGTTGAATGGGACCGATTCGTAACCCTCGCTGGGAGCAAAAGCGGACTGAGGGTTACGTTATCGTATCTAGTATCGGGTCCGTTCTCCCTAAAGTCCTTTCGCTTTAAATTGATAATTAAAAAAATATTTTAATGAACATAATGCATATTTTAATTTTAATTGTAAAGAAGTATATTGATTTGAATTAGAGTTTGGTGAAAGAATGGAGATAGCGTGTGCATTTATTGTTAATTGATTGTTGAACTGACTTTAAGCTAACGTCTCAGTAAAAAAAAAAAGTTACTAGCTACTTGTTTTTTGTTATATTCTTGGTATATAGTTGGGGAAAATCCAAAAGCCTTTGTCATTCCCATATTTGGGAATGGTTGTCTGATGAACTTTTATAATAGATCTCCATAATTTCCATGGTCAAAATGCAGTAATCAATACTGACAATAGACACCATACAGTTTCAATTTATTTGAAATGAAGGCAAATGTATAATGGACACATACAATTTCAACACTCTCCATTCACTCATCTTTACGGCTGTTTTACTTGTTTCAAGAGATTGCAATGTTTAACTTTACTCATTTATTGAAACATACACTGTTTAGCATGCCTCATATTTGAATTCTCAATCTTTTATCTATAAACCATTAAAATCATTTATACTTCATCATTTATTTTATAATATCCTACATATATATAATTATCAGGGCAAACAGAACCTGTGCGAACTTGTATTAGGGCGAATGGACCCGGAACCTGTTAAGATTAGACTTCCAAAGAAATTTTCTCTCTGTATCTCCATCCTAATTCTGTCACAGGCCCCATTAAAGGTATTCTGGAAAAATTTTATTTAACTCCCCGGTGCATTTCGATGCATATTTCGCCATGGACGTATTGTGTCAGATCAAGTGCAGGTAACATTTCATATTTAGACATATTTTCTAGTTCAAATCTGTAAAAATAATGTCATCTTACTGTTTTAAGTACATTTGTACATGTAGTTAATTAAAGATCCATAAATCCAAAATTTAGATCGAATTGTATGCCATTTTTTATGTATGTACCACATTATCAATTTCATGACATTTTGACAAGCTGATAGGAATAAACTTGACATTTTTTTTAGAAATGCACATGCAGTTATCAAGAATAACAGACCCATGATGGGCATCATATGTACCACATCACTTTCCTTACTACCAAATACTACATCTGTATTAAAAAAAATCCATTTTTTTTTATCTGGTAAAAGATGATCCGGTCTGGTAAACATTCATAATTCACCAGACTGAATGTCAAGTAAAAAAAATTTTATATTTCGCCATCAAAATCCTAAGCTTGTTTATATCAAAATCCAAGATCCAGAGTGACTTGTAACACTACATAGTCATAGGCCCTCAGCAATTAGAATATGCAACAGTAAAATAGATCCTGGTGTGAAATTGGTCGGAACAGAATAATTCTATAGAGTTCATGATAAGATATGTTTAGAGGTACAGTTTGATGAGTCAGTAGGGTTAAAGAAAACAAAACATATGGATAGTGTAAAAAACTCATTAATTGATATATATTGTTTCATTCTTTAACAGCAATATAATTTATGTATACACTTTCGAGCCTATGTAAGACATAATTTTTTTCGATTGAAATTTTAGCCGGTGGAAAGAATTTAATATTAAGTTTTATGTTACGGTAAATACGGTAAATATTTTATAATAAAATATTTTCCATTGCTATAAAAAAGTATCCTAGTGTACAATAAACAGGTACATAATATTATTTCCGACGCTGATTATTAAATCATGAAACACATCTGAAATATTATTTCCGACGATTAATGATAAATCACCTGAACCATCAAATGAGATAATCCGAATAATATTTGATGCTAAGGTATGTAATATTATGTCTGACGCTGATTATTAAATCACAAGATGCATCTGTAATATTATTTCCGAAGCTCATTGATAAATCATATCACCCGATCCATCAAATGATCTAATCTGGATAATATTTTATACTAAGGTATGTAATATTATTTCCGACACTGATTAATAAATCACCTGACCCATCCGGAAATTATTTTATAAATAAAATTTACAGGTAAATATATATATGAAAAATATGTTAATTAATTAATTGAGAAAATTAGTAACTTAGAAAATTAGATTATTTCATCCGACTATAATATTTTTCCGGTTGAAAAGTTATAATGTGGAATGTTATCCACGGATATATTTTGATATTAAATTTCTTCCACCTCATCTGGAAAATATATAATAGCATTGGAAGAAATTTAATATTGAAATATTGTCCACGGATAATATTTTGTATTAAAAATAATCCGCCGGAAAGAATATTATGGAGGATAAAATAAAATGTTACACTTACACATATTCCTATTTCAAGTAAAAATTTGTAATATGTTTATTTTATAATCTCCTGCTTCCAATAATTACTGATACATATGAAATATTTTCTTATCCAGACATCTTTTCATTTGATAATCAAAGAAGGTGTCCATAGGATTTTATCCTTATTTCAATGGAAAATTTGAAACAAATTATTACAAGTTAAAATAAACCGTAATTTGAAGAAAATGAATATAGAGATCTGATTTAGTGTCAACAAGGACCAGAGATGAATTTAATTACTATATTTAACTTCTATTGATAGATATCAAATAAATAATTAACATTGCAGTCTATGTAGAATCCTGAGGTTTTTGCATGGCTTCACCTCCATGCATTAACTTAATATCACAAGTGCTAATCATTGATTGGTCAATTACATAATGTGATGTCACAGACACTGCATAAAAGAGAATTGCTCATTCTATGTTCTTTGCCAGAAATCTTTGCTCCAATTATTTGATCAGATATGATGTTTTCAATTTAAATTTACAGATGCCAAAACCTGATGAAGAAAATGAACAAAAGAAACAAGAAGAAATCATTGAACAGGAGAAAAAGAAGATAGAAAGAGTAAAGAAAAAGAAGAAAAGGTCTAAAGAAAAGAAACAACGAAAACTTCAACAGGTAAAGGGTTTAGAAAAACGGAGACACAGTTTCAATGCTGCTGTGTACAACCCTTGAAAAGGAGCAATTTGCTGGATGTTCAGGACAAACCAATATACAATTCACCATAACGATTGAACTTGACTGAATGTGTTGTGTAGAGAATGTCACATTTATTACATGAAGAAGACAACTACTTGTGGTTGCTGCTGACAAACAACAGTTTATTAGTAGTGGTCATTGATTGGTCATTGCAATGTGAACATTTCCTACCCTCTCCAATATATCATTTTTCATGTGGGAATTACCACATTTTATCCCTTTTCCTGCTGGAATTAAATATCCCATCGATATGCTCATTCCAGTGCCACATTTTATCCTTTTTCCTACAGTGGGAATTAAATATCCCATCCATAGGCTCATTCCAGTGCCTGTGGAATAGACAGGTATTCAGTTTATACAGATAAAATGAACAAAGATTTTTTACATTAGAATTGTATTTAATATTTGGTTTATACATGTTTCACTGTATATGGTTATGTAAGAAAAATATAAGTGTGTAAGTAACCATTCTAACAACAGCTTTATTGCTGCTTCAATAAGATGTACTAAGTTATACTAAGAAAAATCCAAGTGAGCATCTACCATATGGTATATTAAACAAAATACATGTTGCAAGATGGCTGATCTAAACCTTATTGGGACCAGCTTCGATTCTGTGCTAGGAATAGACAGGTGTTTGGTTTATACAGACTAAATTGTCAAAGATTTCTTACATTTTGGACTTTATTTAAAGTTTGTTTTATACAGGATTCTGCTTTTTTATCAGGGTTTGATTTAATCGTGTTTCACTTTAGTATGTAACATAAAAATAAAGGGAAGGTCATTTGTGAAGCATTGGTTATACAAATATAGAGGTCATTGATAAAGTCAGGGTGTGTGTTTTTCTTAACCGCTCTTAATTTCTTTGACCTTTTAGTTTGAAAATTTGGGCCATTCTAGCTTTTATCTTGTATGTGTTAATCATTTTTATCACTTTGATGTAGTTTTACCTTTTAACTGTGGTATCACAAATGACCTTCTCAGTATTTTTATATTGACATTGAACCTTATTTTTGAAACATTCTCAGAAACCACTGAAATGATTGAATAAAATAGCTCATGTTCTTATTATATATCTCCTATATATTGCGTATAATGACCGTGTCAATTTTTTCATGTGACAGTACCTTCGTATTATATAGCAGAATTCACATTTTTACCGAAAAGGGATGCATATTATACACAAATGTGTATTATCTTATTCTATGGCCAGATATGGTACCAATATTGTGTTTTTATGCTGATTATAAATTTGTAACGGCCAGTATTAAAGAAATAATTATTATTTGTTTAGGAAGAAGAAATGAAGAAACAAGAAATGTTTGCTGCAATTCAACGAGAGGAGAAAACAGTGAAACAGTTGGAGAAACAACTTCATTTGAATAAAAGAAAGAGTAAAACTTTACCACAGTCTTTCATGGATGATGGATTGGACTGTATCCTTTTATTATTAGCCGAGTTGTGAAGAAATTGTACATGGCTTATGTTCTATTGAATGCTGGGATTTTATCATTTTCAGGTTGTGTGACAGTAGGTCATTTGTCTATGGTAATTTTGATATTCAGCTCCTAGCCTGGGAGGGGCCGTCATGGTCGTGATCCTAAGGTAGTTGGATACAACTAACCATGCAATCGGTGCCTATCACCACTAAATTTGTGAGTTCATACCCCGTTCATGGTGAGGTGTACTCGATACAAAATTATGTGATAAAGTTTGTCAATGACTTGTGACAGGTCAGTGGTTTTCTCCAGGTACTCCGGTTCACTCCAACAATAAAACTGACCACAACGATATAGCTGAAATATTGTTAAAAGTGGCGTTAAGCACCATAAACCAATCCAAACCTGGGTGAAATAATTCAACTGTTTAATACATGTTAAAGCTCACTCTCTATCCAGAGTTGTCGTTCCCGCTATGCTCCATACACCTCTGTCAACACTCATTTTACAAGATTTTTGTAAAATTTAGAAACAGTAAAAAAGATGTACATTGTACTTAAAATTGTTTTAATTATTGTAAATATCAATAAAGATGAAAATAAATCACTCATTTCAAATCAATTCTCTCTTAAAAATGATTTCCCCCACACTTCTTGGAGAACTATTTTGTGGAGGTAAAAATTAAAAATGATCAAAATCATTTTTAAGAGAGAATTGATTTGAAATGAGTGATTTATTTTCATCTTTATTGATATTTACAATAATTAAAACAATTTTAAGTACATTTTTTTACTGTTTCTAAATTTTACAAAAATTTGTAAAATGAACGTTGACAGAGGTGTATGGAGCGTAGCAGGAACGACAGCTCTGGATAGAGAATGGTTAAAGCTCTGATAAGGGAAACTCCCCGAAAAGGTCTGCCTTATTGTATACTGAGGTGTAGAGAACATTTGTAGAATTGTAAATGGTTGTAGTTAAGGCTATGGCTCTTTATCACTATTTATTCAATTAATCGTGATGTTTAGATTTATTGATGAAAGAAAATCCTGACATGACTACATTTATGACATAACATTGTATCCAGTACACTTCACAATGTGGGAGAATCAAACTCACAATTTAAGTTATGATAGGGTTAGGGGTTATGGAATTTAACACTACTTCCAACAATATTTCAGTTATATCTGAGAGTTCAGTTTTTTTGGTGAAGGAAACCAGAGTACCCAGAGAAAACCACTGAACATTCGTAAATCATTGACAAACTTCTTCACATAATGTTGTATCGAGTACACCTCACCATTAGCGGGATTCGGACTCACAAAGTTAGTGGTGATAGGCACTGATTGTACAGGTAGATATAAATCCAACTACCATATGATCTCCACAGCAACAGCTCTGTCAATTACACATAGTAATTCAAATCGATCTAGGAATGTAAATAGGGGGTTATCACATCTGATCAAGCTCCCAAATGACCATCCTAAAATAAGAAATGCATAAAAACAACACAGGTAACTTTTTATCACCATAGTAACCAAGAATATTTGTGTCAACCTTAACTTTAGACAAGATTTACTGGATGTTGTAGACAAAGATAAAGTGTCAGCTCTTTATGATGATTCTGATCTGGAGGATGACCTTAATGGTAATGTAAATGACCTTGTCCTTCTGTATACAGTAAACTCCATTGGTGGCGTAATGGTTAGTGTGCTCGCCTCGAGTGCGGTAGATCATGGGCTCGTGCCCCTGTCGGGTCAAACCAAAGACTATAAAATTGGTATTTGTTGCTTCTCTGCTAAGCACACAGCATTAAGGAGAAAGAGCAAAGACCGGTCAGCTAGGAATCAGAATAATGTGTTCGAATGGAGTGACATGTCTACCCACGGACTTGTTTCAGTGAGCTAACACTTAAAAATCCAACTCAGCGTGTTGGTCTAGTACAAAGCAGACTTCATCATCATCTCATATAAAATTAACTTGTTCTCACTATGATATAGTTGAAAAATTGCTGAGTTGGCATTAAGCAACAATCACTCACTCACTCTTGATACAGTGAAGCCTGTTTTGAGAGACCACTTTAAAATGTCACAACTCTTCATTAAGAGGCCTACCATTTAAAATTTTAGAATGAGAGGGGTATATTTTTTCACCCAAGCCAGAAATTAAATTTTTTATGAAGCAAAAAGTCAGATTAAATTTGAATAAAACCACTAAAATTAGAAAAAATTCCACTGAAATTAGAATACTGTACATGCAGTATATAAATGCACCTAATATTAAATTGGGTATAGCGAATCCTTTAAATCCAGATAACACTAGTAATCAAGTCATTTTGATTTTAAGGTATTATTTATATAAATGTAGATGTTTGGGTGATAACCCAGTATAAATGGTGATTTAAAATACCTGAAATATTGTATTGAAATAGAAAAAAAACAACCATAAATTTCTTATCCTTTACACAAAAAGAATATATACATGTATATAAAAAGTGGTTGCCATTTGAAACTGTCCTTGGTGTTTGAAATTCCAGTCCAGTGTTGCATAATTGTGTGAATTTTTTTACATGGGGTTAATTTTGCAAAAATGGAAAAAGCCAAATTAAAATTTTTACGATTTTAGCATCATTCAAATTGAGGTGAAATTAAAATACAAAACAAAGCAAAGCAAGTGTGATACTTGGGTCATATAATAGAAAACAGCAATTCAGACCAACTGGTGATAAATTGGAATAAAACCGGTATAAAAAAAATTATTTTTATTCATAAACAAGTATTTTCAATATTTGTTAAATTTAATTTTATTTATATATCGTTGAATTGTTTTTATTATTATTTTTTTTTTAATGTAGATCAAAAGCAATGAAGACAACCATAAAAATTGGTGTATGTACGAATTAGCTTTATAAACCTGACTAAGCCAAACACCATGTAAATTAGAAACATGTGTAAACTTATCATGGAAGTTAGCCTCTATGTCCAGTATCCTTGCAAATTTATCCTACCTAAAATTATTATTCTGAACAAGAAAGTGGATCTCACACTTGTACAGTTTAGACAGGACTCGCTGTATATGTAAATATCTTCATTATGTTTATTTTTACTTGTAATCTAGACCACATCGGTGTTGTAATGGGTAGCATGCTCACCTCGAGTGCAGTAGATCGTGGGTTCAAACCGCGATCAGGTCAAACTAAAGACTATAAAATTGATATTTGTTGCTTCTCCGCTAATCAAGCAGCATTAAGTATTAAGTGCAAAGACTGGTTGGCTCGGAATCAGGATAATGTGTCTGAGTGGGGCGACATGTCTATCCGTCGATTGTTGTTTCAGTGAGTGCGATCCAACTAAGCGGGTTGGTCTAGTACAAAGTGGATCTCATCATCATCTCATTGAAAATAAACTTATTTTCGTCATGATATAGCTGAAAAATTGCTGAGCTGGCATTAAGCAACAATCACTCACACTCACTCACTCACTCTTGTAATCTACAGGTGACAAATATAAAAATGAAAGTGATCAAGATATTAGTGACAATGATGAAGAGGAAGACGACGAAAGCTTTGATGAAGATGACAATGAGAAACTTAAAAAACAAACTATCAAACAAATTATGTCACATTTAAAAAAATCGGAGGGTAAATTGACGGAAACTAAAATTCAAAAGGAAGATGGAACTGAGACAAAATCTATATTAAAAACAACTATAAAAAGTGATAAAATAGAAAATAAAAAGTCAAAAGTCAAGTTTAAAGAGACACAAGACGACAGTGAAAGTGAATCTGAAGATGATAGCATATATGACGACAATTTAAGTGAAGAAGATGAAAATTTAGATGAAGGTGGATCTAGCAATGAAGATGAAATCTTAGATGAAGGTGGATCTAGCAATGAAGATGATTTGAATGAAAGTGAAAAAGTACAATATTCAATGAAAAGAAAACGGAATGAGTCAGAACTTCATTTAGATGAGGAAAGCGATGAAAATGAGGAGTATTTTTCATCGGACGGTGATAATGACGATGATTTTGAGGAAGACGTAACAGAGTCTCTTATCAGTGATAAAAATAAAGAACAAACTGATTTATCGTTAAAAGAGGATATTTATGGTAGATTGAGAGATTCTGAGGGCAATATTGTAACCAAGGCAACAGGATCATATGTACCCCCAGCAAAGAGATTTGCATTGGCAGACACCATGGATGAGAAAAATAAATTAAAGGTTGAAAGATTGAAAAAGCAACTAAAAGGTTTAATTAACAGGTTTGATACATATATTTTAACAAATTTTTGATTTAAGTTTCCACCAGATCTCTATTCCATTATTCTATATAAAACAGCATGGGTCGTGTAATGGTTATTGTGTTCGCCTCTGGTGCGGTAGATCGTGGGTTCGAACCCCGATCAGATCAAACCAAAGACTATAAAATTGGTATTTGTTGCTTCTCCGCTAAGCACGTAGAATTAAGTAGAAGGAGCAAAGACTGGTTGGATCTGAATCAGAATAATGACGTCTGAGTTGGGTGACTTATCTATCTGCGGTTTGTTGTTTCAGTGAGCTAGCCCTATAAAAATTCACCTAGGCATGTTTGTCTAGTACAAAGTGGACCTCATCATCATCTCATTGGAAATTAACTTGTTCTCGCCATGATATAGCTGAAAAATTACTGAATTGGCGTTAAACAACAATCACTCCATTATTCTATTCATATTATATTGTTGTATCTATGTTGTAACAATGTTCTTTACAGATCTTTTCTGACTTATTACTCTATGTTTGTTATATATAATTGAACCACATTGATGGTGTAATGGTTAGCATGTTTATCTCATGTGTGGTTCTCACCTCCATCTACTCAAACCAAAGACTAGGAAATTGATATTTGCTGCTTTCCAGCTTAGCCTGCAGTTTTAAGGAGTAAGATCAAAGAAATATGGGCTTGGAATCAGGATAATGTTTCAGAGTGGAGCAGTATTATTAGTTACACAGTGTGTTAGTGACCTAATGCGATATATACGGGGTCAGTAAATTCCATATGGAGTGAGAGCATTGAATTGACTAACCCCGTATATATCGTATTAGGTCACTAACACACTGTGTCACGAATATATATCTTACTGATTACCTTTGAATAAAGGATTTAGATGTAACTGCATCAAAACTAATAAATATGTAATTTTTGTGTTGTGTGTAAGTGATCAGGTAAAGTGATCCATATGTGACGTCATCTTTGTTTTGAAAGAAAAGGGGGAGATAACTCTACTACTAACCGTGTATTAAAAATTACTGACCGTGTATTGAATATACACGGTTTCCACGTGTTCACTTTAAACCAATGATGTTCCTAGAAGTTTGTAAGAAGTAAGATATTAGTTACACAGTGTGTTAGCTCTTGCGCCAATGAAATTTACTGACACCGTATATATTACTGTCTAATGAATATATCTTACTAATTACTTGAACGATAACAAATTCTATATCACGGTATCGGGGAGAAGCGTTTGTTTGTTGCCATCTTTGTTTTCAAAAGAGACCTAGCTCTACTACTAACCGTGTATTGAAATTATGCAACAGCCTACTGACCGTGTATTGAATATACACGGTTTCCACATGTTCACTTTAAACCAGTGATATTCCTAGAAGTTTGTAAGAAGTAAGATATATGTATATGTATATCTGCACACTATTGTTTTTAGTGAGCTAGACCTATAAAAATCCAACTTATAAAGCATGTTGGTCTAGTACAAAGTGGACATCCTCATCATCTCATAGAATTACAACTTGTTCACGCCATGATATAACTGAAATATTGCTCTCTTAGCTTTAAGCAGCAATCACTAACTCACTATTACAGTTACTTCTCACTAGGGACTCAGGATAATGTGTCTGAGTGGAGCGGCATGTCTACCCATGGACTGTTGTTTCAGTGAAGTAACTTAGCATGTTCTAGTACAAAGTGGACTTCGTCATCATCTCATCGAAATATAACTTGTTGAAAGTTCTCTCCATGTTATAGCTGAAAATTGCTGAAATTAAGCAACAATGATTCACTCACTCACTCACTCACTAAATAAAATTGTATTTTCAGAGCCAGTGAGTCAAACATTGGACCTATTAGCTCACAGATAGAGACAATGTACACTACACACAGTAGAGGGGATGTTAATGAGTCATTATGTTATATTATAATGGAAGCTAGTATCTCCCCAGTCCTCATGCCTGAGAGGTTAGCTATGGAACTGATGATGCTCGTGGCTATACTAAATAATAACATTGGAATGGAAGTTGGTAAGTTTATTTTAATTTTTAATTTAAGCATATTTGATTGTCTAAATAATAACAAAAGGATCAGACACAATTTTTTCAACTTTGTATTGTCTTCTCCATATAAATACAATATACAATATGATATGTATTATTATATGTTATTCAGCTATCAAACAGGGTATATAATGTCACATTATATACCCTGTCTGATAGCTGAATAACATATATATTACGGATTTAACCTTTTTTTTTAAATACAACATCCAACTGTATTTGCCTCTTTTATTTTCATTTTTCGTATCTCTAGATGTCCGTTTCCGTACCTTTGACGTCATTCTTCAATGACGTCAAAATATGTGTCACGTCATATTTCATGTATAGGGTGTCTCATGAAGGAAAATACTGTACTAAATTTCTAAATCAATACAGTTTCATATGTAGTAAATTTTATAACTTTATAAATATAACATTAATATATCACATAACAAAACAGCGGGTTTGCGAAACAGTTTCAATAATTTAAATGTTAACTACATGTAAATAAAACCTTGGTGTGGCCCCATGACGTCGAAAGTTTTCAAAGCTCAACGTTTTGTTTATTTGTTATGGTACAGCCGTGGAACATAGGAGTTTGCTGAATCGATCAGGTATTTGTGACGGAATTAACCGTTGTAATATTTTTTTGTTCATGCAGTCGTTTTGAGTATAAAAACAGCATTTAATTTGGTAAAAATACATTTATTATTCCGTATTATACCATTGATTCAGTGAAGCGTAATGTTTTGTCGTCCATGCTTTATTCGTTTTTGGGGACTGAAATATATACCCCGTCTGTTTTCCGAATATATGCTGACATTCAGGGCTGAAGAACCAATGAAAATATGTGTAACAAACTAAATTCGTAATATTACTTCATAATTTCACTAAAAATTAAACATGAAACAATAGATGTAGCAGTAAAGCAGAATGTGACAATGGAATACCATTAAATGTAACTAATCAAACAGACCCAAGCATAACAAACTGGGACATTATTTTAATTGTAAGTGATTAACTGCATCATGTCTTACACTTAACACGCTGATAATTTGTTTACAAATATCTCAATCAGAATCCTGATGTTGTGCCTATGTTATAGTGCTAATTTGTTTTATAAATATCTTAACCATTAATATGCTAAGCGCGACATAAATCATATCGAAGTAAATTACCCTGGCTGCTAATATTGACATATGTCTTTTTCATTCTGGGATTGAATTGCAATCTCACAATGTTCTAAACACCCAAGGATTTATCTTGACCCAATAGCAAGGTCATCATTTGAAATAAAAATGGCAGACTTATTTGATGCTATGACGTTGATAAACATGTAGATTTTGTATCTTTTATTTTATGGAGACAGATTCATATAATCATAGTTATACTTGTTATCTAATCCTTTGTTTTATTTTTGCAATTTGTATTTTTTATTACATATGTTTCGGAAATGATGGTTTATGGTGTTTAACACCACTTTCAACAATATTTCAGTTATATCGTGTTTGTCAGTTTTATTGATGGAGGAAACCAGAGTACCCGGAGAAAACCCCGACCTGTCGTAAGTCACTGACAAACTTTATCACATTATGTAATATCGAGTACACCTCGGAAATGAAATATGTTGTAAACCAAAACAGGAAGTTGAATTGTTCAATCATAATTCAGTTTATATATTTTTTTGCAGGTGGACTGTTTATACAGCAGTTAGCACAAAGATTAAAGGCATCATGGGAAGATATGGAGGGAAAATACTTAGATAATGTTTTATTATTATTTGCTCATCTTTATAACTTTAAGGTTTGTGTTGTATGTTAAATTGTATATTAGAGTAGAATATTGGTGTTTAATGTCACTTGTAGCAATATAGCAGTCTGTTTTATTGGTGGATAAAACAAGAGTATAATAATCCCCCTCTTAAAATGCCACTCCTTTTATCAGGCCAGATGTCAGATGCACTGAGATAGTAAAATACTACACAATTCCCCCCTCATGAGAGGTCAACGCTAATATTTTTCAATACAGAAGGGGTGTCTTTATAAGAGGGGGACTACTGTTTCTGGATAAAATGACTGGCCGAAATCGAAATCCCAAATTTTAATCGTGATAAGAACTGATTGCATATATCATGTGTATAATTCCATGACCATGCAATCACTATCATTGTGGCTTCATGTGAATTGTGTAGCATTCTGTAACTTGTCAAACATATCGGTGGAAAATATATTTACCAGTATAATGCAAAAACTATACCGTATTTTACGGACGATAGGTCGATATTTTTTTTTCTCAACACGCTGGCTTCGACCTATCGTCCACATCGACCTATACAAGGATGAAGTTAAAAAAAATCTGGAATCCCTAAATAAAAATTTCGATAAAAATGACGATTTTGTTTACAGTATACCTTGAATTTGCTGTAGGTTTTTTTTCTGAATAAGAAGACTGAAATCATCAATGTTCTTGAGGAATAAATGTATACTAACAAGGGGTGCAATTCCGGGGAAAAAATGTTCAACATCCGAAAAAAATCAATAATATTCAATGATTGAAGTGTTAGCGAAAATCAGTTCAATATTGAATTGTATAATAAAATATATACTATAGAAATGTATGTTGTTGAAAAAAAATCACAGGGTGGATCGTTTTACAATATACAATTTATTGTCACAAAATATCTTAATATAGCTATATAGCTTTTCCATCTAACACGAGCATGCGCACGGGGTTGTAGTAAAAAATGGCGGTTGCATTACATCTCACAATAATTTGAATAAACGTGGAGTACAAGCTTTTTATACTAAATATACTGGAAAATAATTATCGATTTCGTTAAACTAGAATGTTCTACACTTGAATTGGTCAATAAGGAACAAATAAAATAATCACCATGAGATAATCAACACAGGTGAACATCAGTCGGCACTTAATTATCCTGATCAGCTGATTGAAAATTTACTGGACCGAGACGATCACATAATTTGTGTACTACTAATTAAACACAGTTTAAAGGTATGTCAATAAAACTGCACAAGGTGATACATTGTTTTGACAGCTTGATTATTTTATTGTATGAACACCGTTTACCATCTATTGTGACACCCACAGATGGCCTGATTTGAATGTCATCGATGTCTGGCTTTACAAACCAGACTCCTCATAAAAAACAAGTTTAAAAACAAATTTTTATTTAATTTAATTTTCATAATTATTTTGTTTATGACACATAAGAATAGTATTCTTGAGTTAATACTTACATATACTTACCGAAGAACATCGTTATAGGACAAATGTTTACCGATGTAAACAAAAAACACAAAAAAAGTTTGATGTGACGATACTTACCCAAGTTGTCATCGGCATCCTCGACCTATGGAATGCTTCGACCTATCTTAGTATTTCCCCAAAAAATTTGCCGAAAAGCAGCAATTCGACCTATCATCCCCATCGACCTATAGTCCGTAAAATACGGGAAATTAAAATTTTATGTACAGTTTTGTTGAAGAATTGTGTAGCATATTGTAACAGGACACATCACATGTTAGAATAAGGCATGCATCAGTGTGTTGCCCTATAAATTAACAAAATCCAGGTGATTTTATCATATGTAAATAATAAAAAAAATTGATGGAACTAGGACACTAGCATCCTACAGCGAAAGAGTATGTGAAGCTAATAAGACTTGTTAAGGACATTTTACTGGCTGTAAAACAAATATTTGCCACCAACAAATCCCCAATTGATGCCGGAAACTCTTCAAGTACAATACTATTGTTCTTATTCTAATGCATTACATGTACACAAAAAGTTTTTTAGCTCACCGTGACAAAGGCAATGTTAGCTTTTGCCATCACTTGGCGTCCGTCGTCCATCGTCTGTTATCCGTTAACTTTTCACATTTTAATCTCCTCTGAAACCCCCTCAGCCAAATGAACTGAAACTTGGAAGGAAGCATCTATAGAATGTCCTCTCTAAAGATTGCACATTTTGTCCCGATCCATTAACAAACATGGCCGCCACAGGCAATTCTTGTTTCTGATTGGCCTATTTTTAAAAATCTTCTCCAGTTTCCCCTAACATGTGGTTTTCGAAAATGTACACAAAACGAAACTTCGAATTATTTCGATATCTATATTTGTTTTCACAATTATGAATAGACTAAAAACTTATTCCCTTGGGAAAGAAATATTTTGTAATACAACGACTCTGTTATAAATCAAATAGCAATTAATCGTATTAAATGTATTTAATACCTTTATGACCATTTCGTACGACATTCCATAATATAAAGGAACAACTCGGCCCGTGGACATTCGATCCAGAAAATCTCGGACCTCTAGGACTACTCGACCCGTATAGTAGGATATAGTGAAAATAAGATATAAATGCCTCTAGATCTGCTTTAAGTTATTTTTCACAACTTGATCAAAATTTATTACAATCCGGATTGCCCTGTAACGGTCCGAGTAGTTCTGGGCCGAAATGTCTGGTTACCTAATCGATAATATGGGAGGTAACTCTAACCGGAAAATGCACTTGTAAATACCACAAAAATATATGAAAAAGCTGTACTCGCTGCACGTTTACATTACGGAAAAACTAATCTTGGGTTAGTAAATCACGGCTGTTACCCACCACTCATAGAATAATTTTATATTACCCACAACCCATACAATTATTTTTATTCAAAATCACCGACCACCAATGAAATTGAAATTTCGCTCAAAACGACCACCAACAGAATTTAAATTTTCATTTGCACGGCAACCTATAGAAAAAAATATCAGTTGCCGTCCGGGGGAGGGGACATACTTTGAGATTGCTCATTTCGTCCCAATCGGTTAGCAAACATGGCTACCACCGAAACTTGGTAGGAAGCATCTATGGAATGTCCTCTATGAAGATTGCTCATTTCGTCCCGATCGGTTAGCAAACATGGCCACCACATGCAAATCTTGTTTCTGATTGGTCGATTTCTAAAAAATCTTCTCCTTTGAAACTGCTGAGCCATATGAACCGAAACTTGGTAGGAAGCATCTACATGCATGGACGGTTCTGTATTAAGTTTCCTCAAAGCAGAATGAAAGGTGAGCGACACAGGCTCAGCCCACTGAGCCTCTAGTCTTTTGAGCTGTGAAAAGGTTCTGGTAACAGAATAAAATAAATTGCTGTGAAATATTGTTGATGAATTTGGTGCATAAACATCATAGCAAAACATGACATCATATCAACACATTCAGAGCAAAACATGACATCATATCAACACATTCAGAGCAAAACATGACATCATATCAACACATTCAGAGCAAAACATGACATCATATCAACATAGCATAGCAATTCAGTTGTATTGTGGGCAGTTTTTCTGGTGGAAGAAACCAGATTACCAAAAGAAAAACAACGACCTGTCGCTAA
Source organism: Bathymodiolus septemdierum (assembly GCA_963383655.1). Lineage (NCBI taxonomy): Eukaryota > Metazoa > Mollusca > Bivalvia > Mytilida > Modiolidae > Bathymodiolus > Bathymodiolus septemdierum. The sequence goes on along the minus strand of OY726517.1, from coordinate 20,751,910 downwards.
TCAATAAATTTATCAATAAGGTTGTATCTACTACACCTAACCATGAGCAAGAATCAAACTCACAACATTAGTGGTGATATTCACTGATTGTATACTTAGATCTATGTAAATCTAACTACCATACAAATACCATGACTGCCCAAAAATTATATTTTGTAAGCATATTTTTTTACAGGTTGTCCATTGCATACTGATGTTTGACATTATTAGAAAACTTGTGGAGCGATTTACAGAAAAAGACATTGAACTTATTTTACTCTTTCTCAAAAGTGAGTATGTTTATTTTATATTACTTGTAATATTGTAGATTGCATTGATGAATAGTTTAAAGATACTAAAGGGAGGTAATCAAAATCCATAAATCCAAGAAGAACAGACAACACAATGGCCAAAATAAAAAGTAAAGAAAGGACAAACAACGATCTACAAAGCATACACATAAAACTAAAGATAGAGTAACATGATTGAACCCCATTAAAAACCTGGGGTGAACTCAGGTGCTCCGGAAAGGTGAGAGTTCCTGCTCCACGAGTGGCATCCGTCATGTTAATCTAGTTACAAACCTGGTGATAAGTCATGAATGAGGAAAGGACCGGGAGGTGTTTACAACAAGTGGAACATATCCGTGGTCATTTGTGACACAGATATTCCATAGCTGTCAACCAAGTCATGTAAGCCATTGCCCTGACCTAGCATCCATCATCCATCCTGTAAATTTTGAAAAATCTTCTCTTCTGAAACCCCTGGGCCGATTTCAACCAAATTGGCTTGGGTCATCAAAAGGTAATGTACTTTGAAAATTGTGTCTTCATACCACACCAACCATAGCTGTTACTATAAATAGAATATAGGAGTAAAAACACTTCAAATAGTCAAGCCTTTTTATTTAAGCTTAAACTGTAGGTAAATGATAAACATTTCAATAACATTTTTTTGGGGCAGGGGGTGTTTGTGAAATTTACATTGTCGATATTTGTTTGGAAATTTGCCAAAACAAATTATATAGAAATATCTACTGAAAAACTCTTACAGAACTTGAATTGTGCAAAGAATTGAATTGTACACTGTTATATGGATTCAGGGGAAACAACCCATGAAAGTAGATCTGTTTCTATCCTTGCTATTTTTATGTATTCACTTCCATTTACAGATTAAGGATTCAATATAAGGAGAGCTGATCCATATACAAGGATGTAAAATTATGTAGATTTAGGGGAAACAACCCATGAAGATACATTCAATTCTATTCTGGTTATAATATGCATTTATTCCAATTTACAGATGTTGGGATTAATTTAAGGAAAGACAATCCACATACACCGAAGGATGTTATATTTCTGATTCAGGGGGGACAACCCATGAAGATACATGTGATTCTATCCTGCTTATAAATATGCATTAATTTCTATTTATAGATGTAGGGTTCAATTTAAGGAAAGACGATCCACATACATTGAAGGATGTTATATTACTGATTCAGGGGAAGGCAACTCATGTTGATACGACTGATTCTACGCGTATCAAGTTCATGTTGGAAGTGTTGTTAGCCATTAAGAATAATAACATGAGGAAGATACCAAACTATGATCCTGAGCAGTTTGAACAGTTGAAAAAAACTGCTAGGAATCATGTTAAAGGTATGGTCTAGGTTTGGTTTATGGTGTTTAATGCCACTTTCAACAATATTTCAGTTATATAGTGTTGGTTAGTTTTATTGGTGGAGGAAACTGAAGTATCTGTAGAAAACCACCGACCTGTCACAAGTCACTGACAAACTTTATTACATAATGTTGTATCAAGTACACCTAGCCATGAACGGGATTCGAACTCAGAAATTTAGTGGTGAATGGCACTGATTGCACAGGTAGCTGTAAATCCAACTACCATAGGATCACGACCTCCCTGTTAAAGGTATGAAAACAACCACTGATTTACTACAAGAAAAACATAGATATGATATCTCATTTGGTCAGTGTTGTCTAGAATTTTGAATAGGTGGCAAAATTTTCAGAATAGGCGGCAGAAAATCAGATGGGTGTCTGGAGGCCACCTAGGACCCCTGATGCTTAAATGATGTTAAATCCTGCATTCTGGGCATTTCATGGGGCTAAAATTACTTTATTTCTTGTCCTATTTTTTTACTGCATAATCTTCAATTATTGTTACTAATGTCCATTGAGATTGATTGAGCAAATATTTATTAAAAAATATTAAAAAGGATTGTACTTAACTAAAGTAGGTATTATTTCATAACAAAAAAAACCTATTTTGTTGATTAAATTCCAGAAAATGTTTCAATAAGCAATAAATTTTATTAATAAATTTCACATTCAAATTCACTAACACTCACTATCATCAGCATGAGTCACTATATTTTTGGCATCAATTAAGCGTTTCACAATTTTTAGTTATAGCAACGTATCTTTAGTAACAGAAATTATGTACCAGAAAAGACTTAATGGTACAATAATGTTTGATTTGAAACAGCATTTTTATCTTTTATTTGGATTTGGATTTATTTGTTTTTTACCCCAATTTTTGTTTTGTGTGTTTATTCATTGTACAGACTGTAAATTACATTTCTTTTGTTAGCACTTTCATGTATGTTCTGGTTAGTGCGTGTTTCAGTCTGATCGGACATTTATAGGTAGGAAGGTCGATCGTAGTCACGGTAACGTTATTATTTTCTGTCAGAGTGAAAAAACATTTTTCACCTTTTTTATTTCATTAGAAAACCACCTAAAAATTATTATTTCGTGGGAAAAAAATATCAGATAAAAGTTTAAAACTAGAATTTTATAAATTTGGTAGTTAAAGTGAAGTGGTTTAGAGAAAATTGGAAAAGATGTTGAAATAAAATGTGACCACGAGAGACCCATTTTCAAAAATAAATCCTCGAGCTATCCCTGGACCAATAATTCATGTATATCTTAAGATTTGCAGAAACTCCTCAATTTTACGAATCCAGGTGATCATTATTAATAAAAAAAAAAAAGGTCGAAATCGTAACGTAAAATGTAAAAGTTTACAAAACAGTGTTTTAATTTATAAGGACACGGTCCCGCTTTTTACAAAAAAGATCACCACGGCAGTATTGATCAGAGGCTTGAATGTAAGATGGTATCTGAAGATCATATACACTCTCTTCTCATCCTTTTGGATCTTTACAGAAGTGTTCTCTTTGCGATCTGCGTTCTAAAAAAAGTTGTGTATGCCGCGGTCCATAGCGGATGTTTCACTAAATGTTAGGTGCGCAAGCACAATTTTATAAATAGCGACTAAATATATACTAAAGGGGAATTCCAAATTGGAGCTGATATAATAGATTAGATAACGTTGATTAATCCGCCGTCAAAATCCATAATTAATTAATGATACGATGTAATAATTGATATAATATTGGAATATGAATTTTTTTGTCACATTTTTTTTTACTCATTCAAAAATAGCCGGCAAGGAAAGGACAATAACCTGCGAAAATTGACATCACTGTTAGTGTGCATGACACTTTTATGAAATAACCTTCATCAGGTACAATATAAGACAACAGAATTCTTAAAATTAGAACAAGGTCAATCTGGAAAGAGTTATTGATTGTTATCTAACATCAATAGAGCAAGTTTAAGCTATATCATGGAGAGAACACGTTACTTTAGATGATGATGATGGCTGATTGGTACTAGACCAACATGAATAGTTGTTGTTTCAGTGAGTTAACACTATAAAAGTCCAGTCTGTGATTACAGCATTACATTTTCTACCATCAAGTTTGAATGTAAGGTTTGCCAAATTTATTTAATTTTAATCACAGTATAAATGGTTGACATTTTGTTCTTGTTTGAACAATGAACAGCTGAACTATTATACTATCTTTGATTTCCTATGTTTAACTATGTGACGTTACATCGCCTTGACAAAATCCTCATTGATATGTTTTGTTCAAAATGGACTTCTCATAGCATCTCACATATTGGGCTTCGCCTATGATGTAATGTTGCTATGTATCTATCCATTCTTACTAAACCATATTTACCTGACTGTATTACGATTTCTGTCATGTTATTAATTTATTTTAGCTAGTCTTGGTAGTAATCAACTCAGAATTGGATTAGAAGACTTGATGAATGCTGAAGATAAAGGTCGTTGGTGGGTCGTAGGGTCAGCTTGGGAAGGAAGAATAGATAAACTAGAAGGTAAGTGTCAAAGGTCAATAGATCATTGGTGGGTCGTAGGGTCAGCTTGGGAAGGAAGAACAGATAAACTAGAAGGTAAGTGTCAGAGGTCAATAGGTCACTGGTGGGTTGTAGGGTCTGCTTGGGAAAGAAGAACAGATAAACTAGAAGGTGTCATTAGGTCGTTGGTGGGTCATAGAGTCATCTTGGGAAGGAAGAACTGAAACTAGAAAGTAAGTGTCAAAGGTCAGTAGGTCTCTGTCGGTTAATTTCAAGTGATGCATTGTGTTACGCGAGGGGAAATGATAAAAAAAATAAAATATCCCTGGTTTTGAAAATGAAATTATCAATCTATGCTTTACTTTAAGCATATTTTATTGTCTTACAAAAGAAGACAAATGGATAAGACACAAGTTGTAAACTTTTAAAATCTTCTCTACTATCAATCTATGTTAACAGAGAACCATATTATCTCCAACTCGAATAAGTTGTGTCCCTTGGACACCATTGGTCTTTGTGTTCATTGTAGTTTTCAGCTTAATCTATCCCCGAAAGTTCAATACTTTGATATATGCAATATATGTACATGTATATTGTGTATATTCGATAATGTCAAAAAGTCCAAAACAACTGCCAATTTTTCTGAAAAGAGCAGAAGTAAGCTTCATTCTAATCGTTTATAAGTGTCTTTTCTCTCACATCCTCACTTCTACTGTTACTGTTTCTTATCGTTCATTCTACGTGAATCAGGTACCAGTAAAGTTATAATGTTGGTCAGTGATCGTATATAACAGACAACACAGTCTGAATGCTTAAATGGAAGGAGTGCAGAATTTAGTGAAATAACCGGTCCCTATGACTTTTGAATAATATGGGAATATATTAATTTGGGATTATGGTGTTTAATGCCACTTTCAACAATATGCAGTCATATGGTGGCGGTCAGTTTTATTGGTGAAGGAAACTAGAGTACCCGGAGAAAAACACTGACCTGCCACAAGTCACTAACAAACTTTATCACATAATGTTATATCAAGTCACTAACAAACTTTATCACATAATGTTATATCGAGTATACCTCTCCATGATCAGGATTCGAACTCACAACGTTATTGGTGATATGCACTGATTGCATATGTAGTTATACATCTAACTACCATGCATTCACGACCACGACTGCCCGCCCCTTATATTAATTTGTAGAAATGAAAGTGAAAGTATATATTTCCAAATGATTTTTTTTACAGATCCTGCTGAGAAGGTACAGACAGCTGTACTAGGAGAGATGAGTTCTAAGATATTAGACTTGGCCAAGAAACAGAAGATGAATACAGGCATCAGAAAGAGTATATTTTGTGTCATTATGACCAGTGAGGTACATAGTTTACTGTGGTATCTGGGTCTGTTCTCTCTTTATAGAGAGGGTTGGAATACCATTTACTGGTTAAATGCTGCCACATTTTTGTACCTGTCCCCAGCCAGGATGTGGATTTCCAACATCATATGTCATGACCTTTTCTGTGTTCAATGATTTGAGTTCAGAGGTGATTGTTCGTTTTGTTGATATTGGTGGAATTGTTGACCATCGCTATTTAAGATTTCTTTTCATGATGTTGCTTTGTCATCAGTCTATCTGTGTGTCAAGAAAACCTGTGACTAGCAACTCTTCTGTAACGTTTAAATTTGTGAAACTTTTCATCTATATTATATTGTTTGGGAAGGTTGATTGAAGTAATTTTCCTTTCAAAAGACAGAGCAAGTTTTAGCTTCACTTGTTGCCTGTTGTCATTGATTTAAATCTTCTACTGCAAAACTGCTCAACAAATTGACACCAAACATTCAAAATTCATCCTCATTTGGAAAGAGGGTGTAGGAGGCCTAAAAGAGGAAATCAAGTACATTTGTAAATCTTAAATAAAAATTATATCAGGTGAGTGATACAGGCTCATGTGAACCTCTTGTTGCATCAGTGTATTGAGATCTTCACATGATTTCTAGAGTTTGATTAGTTGAATATATATAAAAGGGACATAATCCTTTATGATTTTGAAGAACTTTTGTGCACATCTCTTTTATTTTAATTTAGATGTGCGTATCATTTTTGGAGTTTTATCAGTATGATTTTTTGAAGGATAAATTGTCCATGTGATCTGAAATATGCAATATACAGGTATAGAGTGAGTGAGTGATTGTTGTTTAATGCCAATTCAGCAATTTTTCAACTATATCATGGAGAGAACAAGTTAATTTACAATGAGATGATGACGAGGTCCGCTTTGTACTAGATCAACACGCTGAGTTGGATTTTTATAGTGCTAGCTCACTGAAACAACAGTCCATGGATAGACATGTTGCCCCACTCCGACACATTCTCCTGATTCCGAGCCAACCAGTCTTTGCTCTTTCTCCTTAATGCTGCGTGCTTAGCGGAGAAGCAACAAATACCAATTTTATAGTCTTTGGTTTGACCCGACCGGGGCTCGAACCCACGATCTACCACACTCGAGGCGAGCACGCTAACCATTACGCCACCGATGCAGTTAATATATACGGGTATATTTTATTCAAAAATCATTGAAGCAACCTTTTTAAAGAGACAAATCAGTGAAAATATTGATTCTTTGTTATTGTTCTCCATAGACACCTACATCTTGAATTTTAATACCTCCAGATCATGTAGGCTTATAGCTAATTGATCTGTTTAAATGTGACACTTGACATGACCTTAATAAGGAATGTTGTTAGATATTAGTGGATCTCTCTCCGTCCCCCCTAAATTAAAAAAGCAGATCCAATATACTTGTACATGTATGTCTTTTTAATTAGATTGTATTATATTTTGAAAGAATACACTACACAATTAATATTAATTTGCCTTTTAGGATTATATAGATGCATTTGAGAAACTTCTACGACTTGGTCTGAAAAATCTACAAGAAAGGGAGATAATTCATGTCATCACCGATTGCTGTGTTCAAGAAAAATCATTTAATCCATTCTACACCTTCCTGTTACAAAAATTCTGTGAATATGACAGGAGATTTCAGGTAATTTAAATGAAGATACAACAGGAATATTTATAAAAAAAATATTTACGTAAACAAGACCAAAATATAGATTTCAGGTATTGATTAACCACATAGATGGTGTAATATATAGCATATTCTCCTTTAGTGCAGTAGATCATGGACTAAAGCCCCGATCGGGTCAAACCGAAGACTATAAAATTGGTATTTGTTGCTTCTCCGCTAGGCATGCAGCATTAAGGAGAAAAAAGCAAAGACTGGTTGGCTCGGAATCAGGATGATGTGTCTGAGTTGAGCGACATGTCTACCCGCAGACTGTTGTTTCAGTGAGCTAACACTATAAAATCCAACTAAGCAGGTTGGTCTAGTACATTGTGGACATTGTTTGTCTAGTATATTGTGGACATCATCATCATTTCATTGTATATAACTTGTTCTCACTGAAAAATTTCTCATTGGCATTTCACTTTCACTTTCAGGTACTGATTTGTTTGTACATGTACAATTTAAATATTATTAGATTACATTCAAATCCTTTGCCTTCAGTATAACAATGGTTTGACTTCAGAATGAAAATGGTTTGACTTCAGTATAACAATGGTTTCACTTCAGTATAACAATGGTTTGACTTCAGTATAACAATGGTTTGACTTCAGAATAACAATGGTTTGACTTCAGTATAGCAATGGTTTGACTTCAGATCCACAATGATAGAGAGATAAGACCAGAATATAAAGTTAATCTATTTACACTGAAATTTAGATGCACTAACAACAAAATTTCAGTATGCTGTAGTTTAATATATATTTCATTCTTATCAATTCTTCGTTGATCGACTGAAAATAAAATATTTGTTGTTAGATTTCAATGTTATTGTTTCAACTAAAGTTATCCCAAATAACTTAATTGCTTGAATATTTCGTAGTTAAATCATCTGTCCCTCTGACTTCGACATAGGGAGGTTTAACAATATTTAATTTCATGCTTACCTTGAGTGTGGTATATTGTGGGTTCGAGCCGTGGTCGGGTCAAACCGAAGACTTGCTAGATTGGTATTTGTTGCTTCTCCGCATTAAGGAGTAAGAGCAAAGACTGATTGGCTCTGAATCAGGATAATGTGTCCAAGTGGAGCGAGGTGTCTACCCAGGGGTTGTTGTGGAGCGAGGTGTCTACCCAGGGGTTGTTGTGGAGCGAGGTGTCTACCCAGGGGTTGTTGTGGAGCGAGGTGTCTACCCAGGAGTTGTTGTGGAGTGAGGTGTCTACCCAGGAGTTGTTGTGGAGCGAGGTGTCTACCCAGGAGTTGTTGTGGAGCGAGGTGTCTACCCAGGGGTTGTTGTGGAGCGAGGTGTCTACCCAGGGGTTGTTGTGGAATGAGGTGTCTACCCAGGGGTTGTTGTTACAGTGAGCTAGCATAAACAAATCAAACTAAGCATTTTGGTCTAGTACAATGCGTACTTCATCATCTTCTCATTGTGACTTGTTCTTGCCACAACATAGCTGAAAAATTGCTCATTTGGCATTAAACAACAATCAGTCACTCCCTTCATTCTGACACTAAATGTCATGATATGGTTTTGATGACAAACACAGAAAAAAATTGGTATTTATTAAAATATTGATGAATTCACAATAAATAATGTTTTATTTTCCAGATGACATTCCAATTTTTATTGTGGGATAAATTTAAAGAGATGAGCCATCAATCTGAGCAGAATAGACATCATTTAGGGAAAATAGTTACACACTTGTTAACAACAAAAGCTATATCACTATCAGTGTTGAAGGTAAAAATATATTATCTAACATTATGTACGTTTTCCTTTGAAATTAACGAAAGTCACCTGTCTGATACAAGATGTTGTATCACCAGACTGTGGTGATAAAAGAATAGTGCGACGTTGCACGAGACGTTCTCTGCCAAACTACTTTGACATCATATCATTGGAATGTGAGACAAAACACAGTAACCTGAGATTGGTGAATGAACAGAAAAAATAGTGTGACGTCATGCACAAAATGTAGTCTCCCTGAGAGTATTGTACAAATTTTAATTCAACTCTTGTTATTTGTTTAAAATTCGTTTTTATTGAAATGTTAGATAAACTTATTACATACATAGTGTGTTGGTACAAGACTTTGTATCAGGTCGAGCCTGTTGTGTGAACTAACCGCATCACAACTCGTCACGATAGCGACTGGTAGTGATACTGGTTCACACAACAGGCTCAACCTGTGATACAAAGCCTTGTACCAACACACTATATATGTAATGGGTATTTATTAACAATAGACAATGATTTTAACATTGATACTACAGTACGTTATCTAACTGGAACCGGCTGGAAAACATACTTCATAAAGAATTATCCATTTATTTTATGGCATTAAAAAAAATCATCCAAAGGCCCACTCCAGTACATATATATAGTAGTCACTCTCTTATATACAATGTTAGGCCACATTTTCTGCAATTTAAAAAATGTCATTTTAAGATGGATGTCTCTCTTGAATAGTATTTTACTCTCTTAATGAATCTAATATCTGGCCTGATAAGAGGGATGGCTTTTGGTTTGAGTGGCCTTATAAAGGGTGAGTATTGTACTGATTTATTGTTTGTAAGCCTGACACATGCTGGTTATTCTTAAATGTCAATGTGAATTATATATTAATTCAATCATTTATGTTTGTTTGTTTGTTGATGGTGTTTAACGCCACTTTCAACAATATTTCAGTTATAGCGTGGCAGTCAGTTTTATTGGTGGAGGAAACCAGAAGACCCGGAGAAAACCACTGACCTGTCATAAGTCACTCAGACAAACTTTATCACATAATGTTGTACACCTCGCCCTGATTGAGATTCGAACTCACAACATCGATGGTGATAGGCACTGATTGCATAGGTAGTTTGTAAATCTAACTACCATACGATAACGGCCACGATGCCCCCCCCCCCCCCCCCCCCCCCCAGTCATGTATGAATTCTAAAATAATATAAACCTCTTTGTTACTCTGTAGGTTGTTGAATTTGGAACCTTGGAGAGAAACATGGTGAGGTTCCTAAAACAAGTGTTACAAGAAATTCTATTGGACTATCCAGATCATGTGATACAAGATGTCTTCTCAAGAATAGCACCACTCACAAAACTACATTTACTTCATGAAGGATTAAAATTATTTATGAGACATTTTTTACTCGGTAAAAAATCAAAACAAGACCAGAATAAAGTGCTGGTGGAACGTGTCTCGTTAGCTGAGAAATCATTGTCAGCAGGTCAATCTAAATTTGAATTATAACAATTGTTGACGCAGCGTGAATAAATCACCACTCTATTTTTACAATTTTTGATTAAATTATGTGTAATATATATGTTTTTTTGGTTTTTTTCTGCCCATTATTCTTTTATTAGGACACCTAGCCACCTATGACTCGTGTGAACTTTTGCCATCGCTTGGCTTCTTTCATCATCCATTGTAATGTGTTAAAAATCTTGTCTAAAACCACTGGGCCAATCTTTATCTCACTTGAGTGTGAATCCCACTGAGTTATCTAATTTCAAAGTTGTGTCCAGTGATGCCTTCATATTCTATAAATAGATCATAGGACTAAACACATTCAGAGCAAATAATGTGTTTTTTCTGCCAACTGAGCTATAATTTGAACAGGGTTAGGGTTATGGTGTTTTAACGCCACTTTCAACATTCTTTAAGCTATACCATGGCGGTCAATTTTATTGGTGGAGGAAAGCAGAGTACCCGGAGAAAACCACCGACCTGTAACAAATCACTAACAAACTATCATATAATGTTGTATTGGGTACACCTCGCCAGGAGCGGGATTCGAACTCACAGCATTAGTGGTGATAGGCACTGATTGCATAGGTAGTTGTAAATATTAATACAACTACATTTTATCAGTGGTTCCATTTAAATGAAAGGTATATGACATGTGATTGGCTATACAGAAACTTATTGCTTTTTGCCGAAAATATACTCATTAAGACTGATTTTAATCTCAATTAAAAAAAATTAAATCTTCTCTTCTGAAAACAGCCAATTTAATCCATACTAGGCTCATATAGTCCTTGGGTGGTGTCCTCTCAAAATATTATCCTACAGCCTGGCCGCCATCAAACATCATCTTTTACTAATAATAGAAATTTCTACAAATGGCCTCAACTGCTATATTTTTAACTAAAATAAGCTGAAATTTAAACTGCAGCTTTATGCTAATGAGTTGTTACATATATTTCATGTGATGATGTCTTTTCATGAAATTTGTAATTATGACAATTTTATAGCTAAATATGCAAATGATGCCTTTTTAACAAGGTTAAAAATTTGCTGCTCTGAAACAATATGCCAATTTTAACCAAAGTTGTGCCGAGTCTTATCCTTAGAGTATGAAATGTCAAAATTATATCCATGATCCTGCCAACCAACCAAATGAATCATTTTTGTTTTGACAACATTAAATAAGTAATATTTTCTTACGTTAGCGTACATGACGTCTTCCTTGTTTAAACATGCAAGGCTAAAATCATATTCAAAACAATCGTTTTTAGCCTCAAACTAGCACACAGTAATTACTATGGATATAAACAAGACACAGACATTCGATAAGTAATTATTTTTTTTATCGTCAGTGTTTTATTTTCCCAGACATGTAATAATAACATTCTGTGTCCTGCCAGATATGTGTTATACGGTCAGATACAGAATTATAGAAACTCAGACCCAGGATATTAACCTTCTGTATCAGACCGAATACATAGAATTGGGGAACTCAAAATTATACAACAGGGGACGGTTAAAATTTCTGCTTAGGACACTGTTTTTGCAGTTTCTTTCGCTGTCTAGCTTTATTGATAATTCTAGTTGTTCCAAATGTTTGCTGTTACGATGAGGCATATAATAGCATTCAATAAGATGGTCTTCGATATTATTCAGTGTGTGGTTCGATTTGTAATTTAATTGAAACGGCATCAGTGGTGAAATGATTTAGATCGGGTCAAACCAGACTATAAAATTGGTCTTCGCTGCTGCTCCACTTAACACAGTATTATTATTAAGGAGTATAAACAAAGACAAGTTAGATGGGAATCAAGATAATGTGTCATAGTGGGGTAACATGTCTACCTGTGGCCTGTTGCTTTACTTAACACACAGTATTATTATTAAGGAGTATAAACAAAGACAAGTTAGATGGGAATCAAGATAATGTGTCATAGTGGGGTAACATATCTACCTGTGGCCTGTTGCTTTACTTAACACACAGTATTATTATTAAGGAGTATAAACAAAGACAAGTTAGATGGGAATCGGGATAATGTGTCATAGTGGGGTAACATGTCTACCTGTGGCCTGTTGCTTCAGGTTATCATACAGAAAGCCTGACTATGGTTGGTTGGTTTCATGATTTTTAATGCCACTTTCAACAATATTTCAGCTATATCGTGGCGGTCAGTTTTATTGGAGGAAACCGGAGGACCCAGAGAAAACCATCGACCTGTCACAAGTCACTGACAAACATTATCACATAATGTTTTACACCTTGCTCTGATCAAGATTCGAACTCACAACATCAGTGGTGATAGGCACTGATTGCATGAGTAGTTGTAAATCCAACTACCATACGACCACTGCCCGACTGTTGACCATACATAGTGGGTGACATGTATGGAGAATGTCGCGCTCCCTGCATGTGAACAATTAAAAAACTAGAGGCTCAGTGGGCTTAGCCTGTGTCGCTCACCTTTCATTCTGCTTTGAGGAAATTTAATACAGAACCTTCCATAGGTGCTTCCCACCAAATATCGGTTCATTTTGGCAAAGCAGTTTCAGATAAGAAGATTTTTAGAAATTGACCAATCTAAAACAGGAATTGCCTGTGGCAGCCATGTTTGTAAATATATCAAAACGAAATGAGTAATCTCTATAGAGGATCTTCCATAGATGCTTCTTACCAAGTTTCATATCATTTGGCCAAGCAGCTTCAGAGGAAAAGCTGTTTTAGAAATTGACCAATAAGAAACAAGACTAGCCTGTGGCAGCCATATTTGTTAATTGATAGGGACGAAATGAGTAATCTTTATAGAGGACCTCCATAGATGCATCCTACCAAGTTTCAGTTCATTTGGCCAAGCGGTTTCAGAGAAGATTTTTAGAAATCGACCAATCAGAAACAAGAATTGCCTGTGGTGGCCATGTTTGTTAATGGATCAGGAGGAAATGAGTAATCGTTATAGAGGACCTCCCATAGATGCCTCCTACAAAGTTTCGGTACATTTGGCCAAGCAGTTTCAGAGGAGAAGATTTTTAAAAATAGGCCAATCAGAAACAAGAATTGCCTGTGGCAGCCTTGTTTGTTAACGGATCAGAACGACATAAGCAATCGCAACAGAGGACTTTCCATAGATGCTTCCTACCAAGTTTCGGTACATTTGGCCAAACAGTTTCAGAGGAGAAAATTTTTAAAAATAGGCCAATCAGAAACAAGAATTGCCTGTGGCGGCCTTGTTTGTTAAGGGATCAGAACGACATAAGCAATCGCAGCAGAGGACTTTCCATAGATGCTTCCTACCAAGTTTCGGTACATTTGGCCAAACAGTTTCCGAGGAGAAGAATTTTTAAAATCAGCCAATCAGAAACAACAATTGCCTGTGGTGGCCATGTTTGTTAATGGATCGGGACAGAATGAGCAATCTTTATAGAGGACCTTCCATAGATGCTTCCTGCCAAGTTTCGGTTCATTTGGCCAAACAGTTACGGAAGAGAAGAATTTTTCAAATCAGCCAATCAGAAACAAGTCGCCTATGGTGGCCATGTTTGTTAACGGATCGGGACGAAATGAGCAATGATGGCCTTCTATAGATGCTTCCTACCAAGTTTCAGTTCATTTGGCTGAGGGGTTTTAGAGGTACAACTATATTTATCTGTAATGAGCAATCTTTATAGAGGACCTTCCATAGATGCTTCCTACCTAGTTTCAGTTCATTTGGCCCAGTGGTTTCAGAGGAGAAGATTTTTAAAAATAGGCCAATCAGAAACAAGAATTGCCTGTGGCGGCCATGTTTGTTAATGGATCGAGACGAAATAAGCAATCTTTAGAGAGGACCTTCTATAGATGCTTCCTACCAAGTTTCAGTTCATTTGGCTGAGGGTTTTCAGAGGAGAAGATTAAAATGTGAAAAGTTAACGGACGATGGACGACGGACGCCAAGTGATGGCAAAAGCTCACTTTGCCTTTGGCAAGGTGAGCTAAAAAGAGTAGGCACACTGTAGTCTCTACAAAAGGCTATTTCCCCCCTACCAAACTCTCCTTACTTTTTCAGTGGCAGTCAAGTCGTTGACCCATCCCTCCTTTATTTCTTCTACCTGTGCAGTCAGTGCATATCACCACTAAGTTTTGAGTTCAAACCCTGTTCATGGAAAGGTGTACTCGATACAACATTATGTGATAAAGTTTGTCAGTGACTTGCGACATGTTGGTAGTTTTGTCCATGTACTGTGGTTTCCTCCAATAAAACTGACCATCACGATATAATTGAAATATTGTTGAAAGTGGCATTAAACACCATAAACCAAACCCTTTATATTTTATATTATATTTCTATATATTTTACATATATTGTGTTGAACTTGTCCTCGTCCCGACTATAGCTGAAATATTGCTCACTGGACGTTAAGCAATTATCAATCAATCAACCTGACTTGTCTGTCAAATCATCCTAGACAATCATGATTATTATAAATAACAGATATGATTTTTTATATTCTTTATTTTCATTTTTTTTCAAACATGATCTCACATTAAAACAATGCTGAAATGCTGAATGGGGGAAAAAGAGTTATCTCCCTTTTCGGAGCCCTCTGACTTTAATTCTTGTTATATTCCAATCAGAGTTATCTTCTCATGGTGTTAGAAATTGATGAATTTGTGACTTGGTCCAGGAATTAAACCATTGATCTAATTGTTACTGTGTAAATTTTGATAATTATCTTCTACAGAAATAGATCACTAACATTACTCTATACGATGATATCAAAATTAATATGTAGGTCAACAAATTTCTGGTGATTTTCAAGCCAATATGTAGGTCAATAATTTTCAATATGTAGGTCAACAAATTTCTATCATTTCAGGTTTATAAATCAAAATATAAATCTCTTAAAATATGTTTGGTGTTACATATTTTTATATAATAAATGTCAAAATTATGGAAAATAAATCTGAATAAAAGAAATAAAATTACAAAATGGAATGAACAAAATACAATTAAATAACTATTAAAATAATAAAACAAAATTACAATTGGATGGCAAAATGATGTAAAAAAAAATAAAATAAATAAAACAAACTCAAAGGACGGCATAGCTATATATATATATCGCAGGTTAAAACATGGACGGATGTTTAACCTTGTAAAGGTCAAATATTTGAACACTGGAATTCTATGATTTCCATGGCAACAATGCCGATAACAATATGAAATGTACAAATGAATAAAAAGATTGATTATGACATGTTTTAATACTCCCCTGGTGTTGTGTAGGCAACATATGATTAACAACAGGGTATCTATCATCCACTTATGTGGGGACTTTTAAGGTTCGAGATAAAATGAGATGATACAGAAGTGAATTCATTGGGGGGGGGTAGGGTTATGGTGTTGAATATTACTTTCAACAATATTTCAATTATAACGTGGCGGTCAGTTTTATTGGTAGAGGAAACCAGGGGTGTGTGAAGAAAACCACCGACCTGTCGCAAGTCACTGACAAACTTTATCACATAATGTTGTATAGAGCACACCTCACCAATACAGATGTGAATTCAGATTAGACAATATTTTTTGTAATCTTACATAGAGGTTCTGTCTATAATAATAAAAACAGATATCTAATACAAGGATGATTTTTTCAGTTATTTAACTGATTTTAGCTATTTTTCTGTGAAAAAAGAAATTCCAAAAATTACAGGACACAGTCAGAACAGGTAAAAAATGACCTTTTTGAAAGGGGGTATAGATGGTCTTGGCTATTTTAATTGATTTTCAGTTATTTTATTTTCTATCCAGAATCATCCATGAATTTAGTGTGTAAGGCATGTTTTTTGGAATAACTTTTATCAGGTACGTTCGTTATCAAAAGATTGGAAAGCCAAACAATTTAAGTCTTTGGGAGCAAATAACAATTTTTCAAGATTATGATATCTTAAAGGATTTGTTTCTATCGTTGAAAGTGTACGTTGAAATAAAGTTTTACTTACTTACTTATGTCATAAACAAAAATATACCTAGGATAAATCTAAAGTAGACGATTTAGAAAATAACTCACAACTTTATTTGGACTACACATCTGGACTTTTTCACATATAGTTCTATTCCACACAGACCTCTAGCCCACATATACTTCTACTCCACACAGACTCAATCCATATAAAGCTCTAGTCCAGAAAGACATAAAGGTTCAGAAAATAGCTTCTTGATAGTATAGCATTGAAATTACTCTAAATTGGCATTACTTTATATTAATAACAAAATTCAACCTTTATATATTTAAGCATCACTGGACAAGATTAACAATGGAGTATGGAAATAATTTAATTCAATACAATCTTGTTGAGGACACAACAAAGCTGGCAGAAATTCAACAAATAGTCTTATGATAAACAGTGAAACTTGACTAAACCCTGAATAAACCAGAATTCTATATAAACCTCAAAACAGTCCCAATGTAGGGAATCTTTTTAAAATTTAACCTGTATATACCAAACACCTGTCTATTAGTCTTCGTGCTAACCCACTTGCCCGAAACCCGGGACAAGCAAAAGTGAAAATTATGAAAAAATTTGTTTGAATAAATAGAAAAAATTTCTAAATTTGGCTTTTGGGCAAGTAGGTGAAAAAAATTAAGACCAAGACTGGTCTATTCTGAACACAAAAGTTAGTCCCATGGAGGAGGTTTACTTTAGACAGGTTCCACTGTATATCATAATAATAAAACAGAGCTTAAAAATAAATTGATTTAATTTATCTGTCATATATACTCTAAAATTACTTTACACAAAAAAAAATTCAACAAATTTAAACTTTTTTTAATATAACTCTGTCCTTCATTTTCAACAGCATGGGCCAGTCATTAACTCATGAAACATATAACCTAGTGTAGACCTGACTCACTCCAGCACAATAATAACACAATGGAAGAACAGTATACCGGTATGATATTGACAAACATGATAAACAATTAACAATGATTTATACATATATGATATATATATATTAAATCTATCTTTCATCCACAACAATGAATTAAATAAATAATCACGCTATTCTTACAATAAATTACTTTAAAATTAATATAATTTTTATATACAAATAAATAATTTTAATAGAATGCCACAATTATTGCCACTAAAACATTACCATAACTATAATAAAATATCAAACGTTTTCTTAAACAGAGACAAGAAAGAAAATGAAGCACCATTTAATATATTTTTTCCCAGCAAAACTTTTATAAATAGGTTAAATATATTGATCTGATAGCTTTACATGCTATTTTTCATAGAAATATTGAGCTTTCTCAATCAAAAACGGATTCTGTTTTATATTTTTCACAGACTTAAAAAGGTGTCAGTCATTCGGTCATAAAACTTTGGCGTACCCCTTTTGTAGTCATGTTGTAATATGGTAAAAATCACAACATTTGATATAACAGTGGGAACAACAACGTTTTGTAATAAAAATTATCTCCACATACTGAATCAGAAATGTTTGTGTCATACATTAAATTAAATGTTCTGATTAGTAGATTTTTAAACGTGAGCCAAAACACTTGTACTTAAAAGATCTTATGCCGATAAACCTGGATATAATTTGAAATTCAGGGTTAGGGTTATGGTGTTAACACAACTTTCAACAATACTTCAGCTATATAGTAGCTGTCAGTTTTATTGGTGGATGAAATCTCAGTACACAGAGAAAACCACAGACCTGTCGCAAGTAATTTGAAATTCAATTTTCAAAACCTACTTTATATTATCTTCACAAAAAGTATGCTTATTAACCTCTATAATTAAAAAAAAAGGGTAGATATCTAATTTAGAGCACACGACTCGTTTACAGGTACACTGAAAGCGTTCCACTATTGCTGACGTATGTATTATTGTTATTATTTATTATGTTTTTATGTAAGTTGATATAACTTGTGTCCTATCTAAATGGTAAAATATTTAGCAATAAAATATGCTTAATCTAATCTAAAGTCAAAAGATTCAAAAGCCAGATAACATTTGACACAATATTAGACTGACAGGTTTTTTATTTTCTTTATATTTTATATTAGTACAACATAATATTCGACACAAGTTTTGCTAAGTTATCCTTTTATTTTCTTTATATTTTATAGTCCAACATTCTTTTTATTTTCTTTATATTTTATAGTCCAACATTCTTTTTATTTTCTTTATATTTTATAGTCCAACATTCTTTTTATTTTCTTTATAGTTTATAGTCCAACACTCGTTTTATTTTCTACATTGTCTCTGTTAAAGAAACTATCTATTGAAAGACATCATTTTTCTTCTTCTAATTAATATTATAAATTAATCTATGACAAGAATTATATTTATTCTTCTGTCTTATTATTATTATTATTACTAATTACTAATGAAATTATATTTCATATTTGGCATGGATTTAAAAAAAATCATAATAATTATTGAAATGACATAGAGACATGACATATGATAAAATGTATAAATATATGAAACATTCTTACTAGTGGAATCATAGGGGCTCGTTTAGGGTGAAATATCAAACTTAATCTATCAACGGCAGTTACTATCAAACACAAACCACAAAAAGGGAATTAACAAGTTTTGTACCGCTACGATATAATTCAAATAATTTTGAAAGCGGCGTTAAATACAATAACCCTAACCCTGTAATGCTAAAATTCAAAACGAAAATGTCACTTCAACCTCTGATTCCCAATTAATTTTGGTGTCTCTTTACACAGAGGGTTTTAAATTTATGAATTGTCATAATTTTACCATCAAATATTCATTCCAGAGAAGCCATATGCACATAATTTCAGTGGACAGACAAAATGCCTGACCGAAAGTTGAGATGCACTGAACTGAAACACATGTTCAGTCAAGATTCCTGATAATTACTGTCGGAACTTACCGGGTCAACAATTTGGTTCAATAGAAAGTTGTTCCAAAAATGTTGGATAGTAACTGCCACTGATAGTATAAGATTGAGATATCGCCCTAAATGAGCCCCTGTCATGGAATGTTTACATAAATAAAAGTGGAATGCTTTGTTGACACATGTAAAATAACATTATACTGGACGGAATATGTCATTTATGGCATAAAAAAAGAAAAATAAAAAAAGAAAATTATCATCTTTACCTCTTTTGAGAAACATATAAAAAAAATTGTTTTTATCATATTTGTTCTCTTTCTCATTTTTCTTTGGACGAAAAACAAGAACCATTTTTTGAACAGCAGGAATCTCTTCTCTTCAACTTGATATTTCACATTGCACAAATTACATCCCTCTAATTTAGAAAGGGAAAATAAAAACATCCACAATATAATACTGTTTCTACTATCATCTCCATGGTAACTGCTACCTTGGTGTTTCAAAATGTCTACTGTTTGTAATCTCTGACTTGATTGGTCCTAATGGTGGAGTTCTCTCCCTTAAACTAGGAGAGACATTATAATATCCACATTGTTTTAAAACACTTTCTATCATATGTTGCATTTGTTCATAAGTCACCCCATCGTCTTTGTTATCTGGCTCACAATGATTGGTTTCTGTTAAAAAAAAGAAACAACTGTTATAATTTTCATAAATTTTGAAGAAAAAATTACAAAAATACAACAAAATTAAAGTATAATCATAATTTTTGTTTATCAAAGTCAACAGTGAGGATCCCTATCCCACAATCAAATATACAAATTTGCATTTTCCCCATCTATATGATGTGTGTTGTGGCCAAATGCAAATGGTAGTTGTGAATTTGATATCGCTTGTGATAAAGTTTGTACTTTCAATATACAGGTACAATTGAAAATAACTGGTAATACAAATCATGGATTAAGTATTTACATAAGAAATCCATGAAAACCATTGTTTTAAGTTAATTTACTATATAAATATCACCAAGATTCAACATGTTGAAGTTCAATTTGTGATAACTGACTTATCAGAACAAATTTAGATATCATTTATTATCCATAGAACATATTCTTACTTCAAGTTATCCCAAGAAAATGACTTTTCTGAGTTCCAGAGAACAAGACTACTGTAATTTTTTTTTTACTCACAATAGCAGTTCAATTTAAACACAGTTAAAATCAACAGCAAATATTCAAATAAAAAGAGCTAAGAATTGGTATTAGCTGCTTCTCCACTATAAAGCACACAGCATTGTGGAGTAAGAGAGCAAAGACTGGTCCACTCATTGTGGAGTGAGAGCAAAGACTGGTCCACTCGGGTAAGGGGTAGTGGTGTTGAACGCCACTTTCAACAATATTTCAGTTATATGGTCGACTTGGAATCAGTATAATGTGTCTAAGTGGAGCAACATGTCTACCCGCACAGACCTTTGTTTCAGTGAGCTAGCACTATGAAGACTTAACTATGCATGTTGGTCTAATATAAAGTGGATTTCATCATCATCTCATTGAAATGCAACACGGTCTATCCATGATATAGCTAACAAATTCAATACTTGGTGTTAAACAACAATCACTCACTCACTCATTCAAATAGTCAAACCTGTCTTATGTGACCTTCACAGGATACATTCAAATAGGGTCACCTAAAGCAGGTGGTCGCTAAACACAGCGTTAATTAATATGAAATGTGCTGTGAAGCGAAATTTAAATTAAGGTCACATAATACAAATCATTACTTAATAGAGGTGGTCACTAAAGCAGATTTAACTGTACAATACATTCTATACAGGAAGATAACAATACAAACCTAGTCTGTCGATTCCTCTAGCTTCCCCATCTGACATGTTTTCTTTGTCTTGTGAACTGATAGAACTTGACCTACTACCACCATCTGTTGGTCCTAAATTTAGGTCTATTATCTCCCTTGTCCCTGACATTAACTATCAAAAACAAAAAAGGCATTACATTATATTTAAAGTAAAATCTTTTAAAACATTAAATTTTCCAGTTTTATCCACTTTAATGACAATTTCCTCTAAATCAACGAAGATATAATCTAGTTAGAGGAACATTGAAAACAAATTGTAAATCCATGAAATTCATTATACCAAACGGGGGGGGGGTTAGGATTATGGTGTTTAATGCCACTTTCAACAATTTTCAGTCAGTTATATTGGTGGAGGAAACCAGAGTATTTGGAGAAAACCACTGATCTGCTTGAAGTCACTGACAAACTTTATCACATAATATTATATCAAGTACACCTCGCCATGAGCGGGATTCAAACTCACAACTTTAGTGGTGACAGGCAGAGATTGCACAAATAGTTGTAAATCCAACTACCATACGATCATGACAACCCCTGTACCAAACAGAGTTTAATATTAAGGTATATATACTGAAATCCATAAGTTAAGAATCATCAACCTGATTTCACCTCTAACCACAAAATGTAATATCCTTGAGTTTAAATGTAGATTATTGGTATTTGACACCACTTTCACGATGGGTACCACTAGTGCAGCAGGAACTGAGTTCACTCCTGTTTTTTGTGTGTGGGTGTGTGAAGTTTGTGCTGCTCAATCTTTATTTTCTGTGTTTTGTAGATCATTGTTTGTCCTTTCGTTCTTTTTCTTGTGGCCATTGTATTGGTTCTTTGTAGATTTAAGGTTTCTGGTTATCAGTTTGGCCATTGTATTGGTTGTTTGTAGATTTAAGGTTTCTGGTTATCAGTTTGACCATTGTATTGGTTGTTTGTAGATTTAAGGCTTCTGGTTATCAGTTTGACCATTGTATTGGTTGTTTGTAGATTTAAGGTTTCTGGTTATCAGTTTGGCCATTGCATTGGTTGTTTGTAGATTTAAGGTTTCTGGTTATCAGTTTGGCCATTGTATTGGTTGTTTGTAGATTTAAGGTTTCTGGTTATCAGTTTGGCCATTGTATTGGTTGTTTGTAGATTTAAGGTTTCTGGTTATCAGTTTGGCCATTGTATTGGTTGTTTGTAGATTTCAGGTTTCTGGTTATCAATTTGGCCATTGTATTGGTTGTTTGCAGATTTAAGGTTTCTGGTTATCAGTTTGGCCATTGTATTGGTTGTTTGTAGAATTCAGGTTTCTGGTTATCAGTTTGGCCATTGTATTGGTTGTTTGTAGATTTAAGATTTCTGGTTATCAGTTTGGCCATTGTATTGGTTGTTTGTAGATTTAAGGTTTCTGGTTATCATTTTGGCCATTGTATTGGTTGTTTGTAGATTTAAGGCTTCTGGTTATCAGTTTGGCCATTGTATTGGTTGTTTGTAGATTTCAGATTTCTGGTTATCAGTTTGGCCATTGTATTGGTTGTTTGTAGATTTCAGGTTTCTGGTTATCAGTTTGGCCATTGTATTGGTTGTTTGTAGATTTAAGATTTCTGGTTATCAGTTTGGCCATTGTATTGGTTGTTTGTAGATTTAAGGCTTCTGGTTATCAGTTTGGCCATTGTATTGGTTGTTTGTAGATTTCAGGTTTCTGGTTATCAGTTTGGCCATTGTATTGGTTGTTTGTAGATTTAAGATTTCTGGTTATCAGTTTGGCCATTGTATTGGTTGTTTGTAGATTTAAGGCTTCTGGTTATCAGTTTGGCCATTGTATTGGTTGTTTGTAGATTTAAGGCTTCTGGTTATCAGTTTGGCCATTGTATTGGTTGTTTGTAGATTTAAGATTTCTGGTTATCAGTTTGGCCATTGTATTGGTTGTTTGTAGATTTCAGGTTTCTGGTTATCAGTTTGGCCATTTGTATTGGTTGTTTGTAGATTTCAGGTTTCTGGTTATCAGTTTGGCCATTGTATTGGTTGTTTGTAGATTTCAGGTTTCTGGTTATCAGTTTGGCCATTGTATTGGTTGTTTGTAGATTTAAGATTTCTGGTTATCATTTTGGCCATTGTATTGGTTGTTTGTAGATTTAAGGCTTCTGGTTATCAGTTTGGCCATTGTATTGGTTGTTTGTAGATTTCAGATTTCTGGTTATCAGTTTGGCCATTGTATTGGTTGTTTGTAGATTTCAGGTTTCTGGTTATCAGTTTGGCCATTGTATTGGTTGTTTGTAGATTTAAGATTTCTGGTTATCAGTTTGGCCATTGTATTGGTTGTTTGTAGATTTAAGGCTTCTGGTTATCAGTTTGGCCATTGTATTGGTTGTTTGTAGATTTCAGGTTTCTGGTTATCAGTTTGGCCATTGTATTGGTTGTTTGTAGATTTAAGATTTCTGGTTATCAGTTTGGCCATTGTATTGGTTGTTTGTAGATTTAAGGCTTCTGGTTATCAGTTTGGCCATTGTATTGGTTGTTTGTAGATTTAAGGCTTCTGGTTATCAGTTTGGCCATTGTATTGGTTGTTTGTAGATTTAAGATTTCTGGTTATCAGTTTGGCCATTGTATTGGTTGTTTGTAGATTTCAGGTTTCTGGTTATCAGTTTGGCCATTTGTATTGGTTGTTTGTAGATTTCAGGTTTCTGGTTATCAGTTTGGCCATTGTATTGGTTGTTTGTAGATTTCAGGTTTCTGGTTATCAGTTTGGCCATTGTATTGGTTGTTTGTAGATTTAAGATTTCTGGTTATCAGTTTGGCCATTGTATTGGTTGTTTGTAGATTTAAGGCTTCTGGTTATCAGTTTGGCCATTGTATTGGTTGTTTGTAGATTTCAGGTTTCTGGTTATCAGTTTGGCCATTGTATTGGTTGTTTGTAGATTTAAGGCTTCTGGTTATCAGTTTGGCCATTGTATTGGTTGTTTGTAGATTTAAGGCTTCTGGTTATCAGTTTGGCCATTGTATTGGTTGTTTGTAGATTTAAGGCTTCTGGTTATCAGTTTAGTATCTTCAAACTTTTCTTTCAACAATATTCTTTGATATATTGTGTTGATTAATCATGCATTCCTGCAAGTCACCAACAAACTTTATCACATAAGTTTGTATGATCAAGTACACCTTTACCAGAGCGATAGTTCATCTTACAAATCTTGATAATAGTGATAGGATAATAGCATTGATAGATGTAAAAAGTAGGCTCATTGCTGATTGGTCAGTTGAAAATATGAACCATGACATGACCTCAAACGAGATGTTGGTAGATGCAAGTGAAATTGCAAAAAAAAATTTTTTTACAAGATACAACAAACATCTAATTTTAATTAGACTTTAACAAAATATTCACTGTTTCCACACAAACTCTTGAATAGAGTATTTTGTACATGTTACAATACTGAATGTCAGATTTGTACGAAAATAAACATAATACAGTGGACACACCAAGGGACCAGGGAAATGTGTCGGATTGTACAGGGTGTCGGAATACTCAGGTTTTATTTTAGTTAACAGAAATACTTTGGGACCATAAATTTTTGTCCGATGTCACAGGATGTCAGAAAACTCAGGTGTACAAGTTCCACTATATTTAATTACCTATAGAAAGTAAAAAACCCAATCTTATATAAAAACTAGTACACTTACCTTTTTCAATTCACTTTTCAGATTAAAAGTTGTACTTTGTGGAGCAAATAAAGCCCGTTTAAATCTTTCGATCATCCTTCGTTTCTTGTGTGGCTTCAAAGTGGGTGGTAACTGAGTTATATATAGAATCTTATGAAGCTGATGTAACATTTGTAATATCGGGTCACTAATTTGTCTCACACGACGCTGTGATATTGTCAAAGTAGGAGTATTTGCACTATTCGGACGTTTTATTTTTTTCTTACTAGAACGCATAGCATTGACCGTGGGACTACTATTAGATCGATGGTAGCGTCTGGCAGCCAATCCTTGTAAATGTCCGTTCATTAAAGGATCAAGTGAAACAGTTGTGCTAGGATTATTACTATTGTTAGGCGATGGATCGCCAGAACTTAGTCCTGAATCACGACTAGTCTTTGACGGTATAGGAATGTCCAAGTTTAAAGGTGTTGTTGACGATTTGGATTTTTTCAGCTTGCTGCCTCGTAACATTTTAGCAGTTACCGGAGGTTTAGATAGCTGATGAGTTATATAGAGACTTGATCGCTGACTACCGGCACTATTTTCTCTACTGTCATTTTCACTGCTTGGATAGCTATCATCGTCACTTGTCCAACCTGAAATTATCAAAAGATATGATAATCAAAACTATTTTAAAAATATGCTAAGATAATAATTTTCATCCATAACAAATATGAAAGTTTGATTACCCATTTGTAGTTATAGTGTAGATTTACTTAATGACTGGGTACTGGTGATTGTTACTCAACCCAAAGAACTCCCTGTGTGTCACCAGGTGGCTGATAGGGGTTGACTTCTGGTGACGGATGCCAGGACTCACCCACAATACTCCCAGCATGTCACCAGGTGGTTGATAGGGGTTGAGTTCTGGTGACGGATGCCAGGACTCACCCACAGTACTCCCAGCATGTCACCAGGTGGTTGATAGGGGTTGAGTTCTGGTGACGGATGCCAGGACTCACCCACTACTCCCAGCATGTCACCAGGTGGTTGATAGGGGTTGAGTTCTGGTGACGGATGCCAGGACTCACCCACAGTACTCCCAGCATGTCACCAGGTGGCTGATAGGGGTTGAGTTCTGGTGATGGATGCCAGGACTCACCCACAGTACTCCCAGCATGTCACCTGGTGGTTGATAGGGGTTGAGTTCTGGTGACGATGCCAGGACTCGCCCACAGTACTCCCAGCATGTCACCAGGTGGTTGATAGGGGTTGAGTTATGGTGACGATGCCAGGACTCACCCACAGTACTCCCAGCATGTCACCAGGTGGTTGATAGGGGTTGAGTTATGGTGACGATGCCAGGACTCACCCACTGTACTCCCAGCATGTCACCAGGTGGTTGATAGGGGTTGAGTTATGGTGACGATGCCAGGACTCA
The DNA here is from genome assembly GCA_963383655.1 of Bathymodiolus septemdierum. Lineage (NCBI taxonomy): Eukaryota > Metazoa > Mollusca > Bivalvia > Mytilida > Modiolidae > Bathymodiolus > Bathymodiolus septemdierum. The sequence continues at coordinate 20,725,626 of OY726517.1, read as the reverse complement.
CCCACAGTACTCCCAGCATGTCACCAGGTGGTTGATAGGGGTTGAGTTCTGGTGATGGATGCCAGGACTCACCCACAGTACTCCCAGCATGTCACCAGGTGGCTGATAGGGGTTGAGTTCTGGTGATGGATGCCAGGACTCACCCACAGTACTCCCAGCATGTCACCAGGTGGCTGATAGGGGTTGAGTTCTGGTGATGGATGCCAGGACTCACCCACAGTACTCCCAGCATGTCACCAGGTGGCTGATAGGGGTTGAGTTCTGGTGATGGATGCCAGGACTCACCCACAGTACTCCCAGCATGCCACCAGGTGGTTGATAGGGGTTGAGTTCTGGTAACGGATGCCAGGACTCACCCACTGTACTCCCAGCATGTCACCAGGTGGCTGATAGGGGTTGACTTCTGGTGACGGTGCCAGGACTCAGCCACAGTACTCCCAGCATGTCAACAGGTGGTTGATAGGGGTTGAGTTCTGGTGACGGATGCCAGGACTCACCCACAGTACTCCCAGCATGTCACCAGGTGGCTGATAGGAGTTGAGTTCTGGTGATGGATGCCAGGACTCACCCACTGTACTCCCAGCATGTCACCAGGTGGTTGAGTGATGGTGACGATGCCAGGACTCACCCACAGTACTCCCAGCATGTCACCAGGTGGTTGATAGGGGTTGAGTTCTGGTGATGGATGCCAGGACTCACCCACAGTACTCCCAGCATGTCACCAGGTGGCTGATAGGGGTTGAGTTCTGGTGATGGATGCCAGGACTCACCCACAGTACTCCCAGCATGTCACCAGGTGGTTGATAGGGGTTGAGTTCTGGTGACGGATGCTAGGACTCACCCACAGTACTCCCAGCATGTCACCAGGTGGTTGATAGGGGTTGAGTTCTGGTGATGGATGCCAGGACTCACCCACAGTACTCCCAACGTGTTACCTGGTGGCCGAGAGTGGTTGCATACTGGTGACGGTGGCCAGGACTCACAAACGACAGAACTCCCAGCATGTCACCAGGTGGCTGATAGGGGTCGTCCTCTCAATGAGGGACTGTCAGGTTATGATATGGAAAGTCCGACTGTGAACCATGATAGGCAACATTTTTGGAGAGTGCCACGCTCCCTGCATGTTAATGATTTTGAAAGAGAAGGCACATTGTAGCCATTACAAAGCCATAATATTTTGTTTCTATCTAACTCTCCATACTTGTCTAATGGCAAATCATTGTCACATCCTTCCCTCATTTCTGTATAAATTAGGTATTGTTGAAATTGTTCTTGTCCTGAATACGCATGAAATATTTGCCGCTGGACGTTAAGCTACCAACAATTAATAAATCATCTAAAAAAATATATAGCAATATTTAAAAACCTTTTTCTGAATAAAATATTAAATGTAAAGAAGAAAATAAACTGATTTACCTCTGTCATTGTCATCCACATCTTGATATTGAGAATTACACCCAGAATTCCTTAACATTTCAATATCTACAAACGCTGGATCCAAGATATCGGCATCTTTTATGTCGGAGGCACCTCCACTACCAGCTAAGTTGGCTAGACGATCATAACGTTCTTGTGACAATAAAAACAAACGATGATAATTCTGCATGTTTTGATTGGCTTCAAAGTAATGCCTGGAAAAACAAAAGCAATATTATTCATTTAACACAAACCATATTTCAGAATCATAGTGATAGGAGAATTCTACTGTTCTGTGAAAATAAATCCCTCAATCTGCTTTAAATTCTGGGTTAAATATACTACGTTCCATTTACCTCTGCTCCAATTACATTTAACCTTACATCTAGATGAACTAAAGATTAACCAATGAAAACGTCACTGCCAAATTCTGAATAACATGATTGGCTACAGGAAAAGGAGGATAAGCCCCAGAGGTCACCTGTTTTGTAAGGTTATATTTGGTCAGATGTTTTATAAGAGGGGGACCACTGTATTTTGAAATAAACAAATTTAATGTGGAATAATTTATGGTGGATTTACAATCTGATCAAAATCAATGCTAAATAGGTTATTACCATAAACATCAACTACTGAACTGTCTACCTCAATAAAGCCTACCTCTCTTGTAAGGCTACTTTATCATTCCAAAAGGGAGTGGCCTCTATTGAGGAAGACAATTCAGTAGTACTTTATTTGCCTCTTATGATGGAGACAATTCAGTAGTATTTTACTAATTTTACAGTGTGGCCTAAACAGGGTGGCCTTTGGTGGGGGTGGCCTTATCAAGAGGGGACTAGGCCTTTGGTGGGAGTGGCCTTATCAAGAGGGGACTGGGCCTTTGGTGGGAGTGGCCTTATCAAGAGGGGACTAGGCCTTTGGTGGGAGTGGCCTTATCAAGAGGGGACTAGGCCTTTGGTGGGAGTGGCCTTATCAAGAGGGGACTAGGCCTTTGGTGGGAGTGGCCTTATCAAGAGGGGACTAGGCCTTTGGTGGGAGTGGCCTTATCAAGAGGGGGCTGGGCCTTTGGTGGGAGTGGCCTTATTAAGAGTGGACTAGGCCTTTGGTGGGAGTGGCCTTATTAAGATGGGACTAGGCCTTTGGTGGGAGTGGCCTTATCAAGAGGGGACTGGGCCTTTGGTGGGAGTGGCCTTATCAAGAGGGGACTGGGCCTTTGGTGGGAGTGGCCTTATCAAGAGGGGACTAGGACTTTGGTGGGGGTGGCCTTATCAAGAGGGGACTGGGCCTTTGGTGGGAGTGGCCTTATCAAGAGGGGACTAGGCCTTTGGTGGGAGTGGCCTTATCAAGAGAGGACTAGGCCTTTGGTGGGAGTGGCCTTATCAAGAGGGGACTAGGCCTTTGGTGGGAGTGGCCTTATCAAGAGGGGACTGGGCCTTTGGTGGGAGTGGCCTTATCAAGAGGGGACTAGGCCTTTGGTGGGAGTGGCCTTATCAAGAGGGGACTAGGCCTTTGGTGGGAGTGGCCTTATCAAGAGGGGACTGGGCCTTTGGTGGGAGTGGCCTTATCAAGAGGGGACTAGGCCTTTGGTGGGAGTGGCCTTATTAAGAGGGGACTGGGCCTTTGGTGGGAGTGGCCTTATCAAGAGGGGACTAGGCCTTTGGTGGGAGTGGCCTTATCAAGAGGGGACTGGGCCTTTGGTGGGAGTGGCCTTATCAAGAGGGGACTAGGCCTTTGGTGGGAGTGGCCTTATCAAGAGGGGACTAGGCCTTTGGTGGGAGTGGCCTTATCAAGAGGGGACTGGGCCTTTGGTGGGAGTGGCCTTACCAAGAGGGGACTAGGCCTTTGGTGGGAGTGGCCTTATCAAGAGGGGACTGGGCCTTTGGTGGGAGTGGCCTTATCAAGAGGGGACTAGGCCTTTGGTGGGAGTGGCCTTATCAAGAGGGGACTGGGCCTTTGGTGGGAGTGGCCTTATTAAGAGGGGACTACTGTATCATTGTTTTACTTTCTCTTTAATTTACCTTTGAGCCTTATGTCTTTCCTTTTCTAGCTTTTTCTCCATGGTAGTTTGTTGTGTGGCCATGCTATCAATGTAGACCATTAATTTATCTGCCATGGCTGAAGCTACTTCTACAATGTCTGGTCTCTTCTCAGCAGATTCACATATACAACTGAAAAAAAAACACATTTTAAATTCCAAGTTGATGCTTTTCATTCAAAACCTTTGATTACTGATTACTATCTGATTCTCCTTTGAATCAACTGTAAAACAATTGTGCACCAAGAAAAGCCAACCAAAGGAATCGTTTTTTTTGCTATGACATCCCTATTACCACTAAATTTGAGGGGTTAGGGTTATGGGTTTTAACGCCACTTTCAACAATATTTCATTTATATTGCGACGGTCAGTTTTATTGGTGGAGGAAACTGAAGTACCCTGAGAAAACCACTGACCTGTCGCAAGTCACAGACAGGTGTTCATTGTACTTCTAAGTCAATGACAATGAAGCATCGAGTAAATTATGGCATAGTACATGTAAAGATCACATAAGCTGACGTAAACCCAACTACCATACGACAATGGTATACCGTTGTTTTTAGTAGAGTTCATGTTCCAATCCACCGACCTTTCGCAAGTCACTGATAAACTTTATCACATAATATTGCATCGGGTACACCTCACCTGAGCGGGATTCGAACTCACAACTTCAGTGGTGATATGCACTGTTTGCATAGGTAGTTGTAAATGCTAAATTTGACATTTTCTCTTTTATCTCATCGAATGATATTGTCATTATCAACATACAGACCCTGATACTGAAAATTATCAGTTCATGTGACGTCAAACACATTATGAAATTAGCGATAAAAACAATAACGTCAGTTTTTGGGGGTCTAGACATACAATATCACTAGTATCAAAGCTTGTCCTACCGGAATATATAAAATACTTTCAGTATATCATTTATACCTGCATATCTATACGTATATCATTTAATGCATTACAGAGTTAAATTACAAATTTCTTTCAGGTATATTCTCATAATAGAAGTATATACTTACTTTTTTACAACACTAATCATTCTATCTGAATAAGTACCAACAGGTATAGGTTCATAGGAAGCTGAACATATCTGTAATATAAAGTACATTTTAATAAGCATGAGTAACAAAATTATTTCCAAGCCAGTTGTTGTACAGTCAAAGGTCACCTATTAATACAGTTGACTGCTTAATACAGGTGACCACATGGGAAGGTTCAACTGCATTTGTAAAATTGAACAAGGAATCTTTACGTTTTTACAACTATTGTGGACTATTAGTTCCTGAGTGCATCATTTTCTCAGTGGTCAGTGACATGTTTATAAGACATAGGTTTATATTACTATCACTGGTTAAATACCTGTGCTGGTGGACAGGGCATCATACATTTATATTACTATCACCCGGTCATAACCTCTGGTAGTGGATTATTAGTTCCCAAGGGTACTGACATGGTTTATAAGATCTATATTTTTATTTATAATTTGTAATATTGACAACTTTCATTTTTTTTTTTCCCCCTAAGTTTGACACAAGACAGTTATTTTAAAACAGAAACAGCAATTATTCCAAGAGAAGTTTGAGAATTAAAGAATTTCAATATTCTACATAAACTGAAATTTAAATCTGTACAGCTTAAATTTTATTTTGCTATATTTATTGGTTACTATGAAATTAGGATGTTAATAGTGTATACATATGAATTTCACATTGCTGTAATAAAAATAAAGGGAAATAATCCCAAGAAAAATTATTAAACCGTGATGCAATTATCTATGAACATACCTTAGTTACTAAGGACAGCATGTTATCACTGTAAAAAGGAGGTTTTAACACACACATCTGATACAGTATACATCCAAGGGCCCACACATCTGCTTTCTCACCATATGGTTGATTCTGTACAATTTCAGGACTGCAAATAGATAAAAAGAAAACAATTATGATGGGGATTTTTATCAAACATAAAATTGTAAGTCCAATTTGTTTTCAAACATTCAGAGTTCTAACAAAATAGTTTATCTTTGAAACATTTTTTTTAATGATAGAAAACATATTTTATGTCAGCATATGATAATAAATTATTTGTTTCATGTCTCATGCTGTTGAGAGTTTTATCACTTTTCTTCCAAAAGTGTCTCAATGGACACTTTTTTTAAATTTTATTTTTAAGACCATGTACGATGTTATTTTTAACAATATTTTAGTTATTTCATGGCTGTCAGTTTTAACAATATTTTAGTTATTTCATGGCTGTCAGTTTTAACAATATTTTAGTTATTTCATGGCTGTCAGTTTTAACAATATTTTAGTTATTTCATGGCTGTCAGTTTTAACAATATTTTAGTTATTTCATGGCTGTCAGTTTTAACAATATTTTAGTTATTTCATGGCTGTCAGTTTTAACAATATTTTAGTTATTTCATGGCTGTCAGTTTTATTAATGGAGGAAAACTTCCAATTTGTCATAAGTTACTGAAAACTTAAGCTTGATATAGGCATCGATTGCATAGGTAGATGAAAATCCACCTATGACATGATTGCTGCCTCATAGAAAATGATATAAACACTTACCACCAGTAAACAATAGTACCAACAACTGAAGTCATTTTACTGCAGTCACTTCTCTTCTGTTTGGCCAAACCAAAATCAGCTGAAATTAACATAGACAAAATTACAATACTATATCTGGGCAAGCACAGAATACTTTGGTGCATCATACACACTCCTTTATGTCCAACAAACACAGGAAAGGAAGTTTGTGTGAATATAACCAAAATAAGCTGAAATTAACAATGAAAAATTACAATATCCTCTTAGGGTAAACTTAGAATGCATCAGAGCATCAAACATGCCTCTTTTTGGCCCAACAAACACAGGAAAAAGAGGCTTGTATGAAAAAAACCTAAAATAAGTTGAAATTTACAAAGTGTAATTATCAATTGCAGATTTTGTTTTCTACTAATTGATGGGTTTTTTCCAATCTACTATAAATATAAGTACAGATGTAACAAAATTATGTCCTACACTAATAAACTTGGCAAAAAACAGTCCAGTCCAATTATAATGAAATTGGTTATAATAAAAAAAAAAAAAAATCAGCTATAATGTACAGATTATTTATGCCGTAAATCACCTTAAGTCCACCCACCTTAAGTATATCTCAGGTCTGGTTATATTGAACAGATTTCATGTCCTAAAGATTTCATTATAAGTTTAATAGACTGTAGATAAGGATTGGAAATTTAACAAAGATTTCCTACCTTTTATGCAGGGTTCAGACCCGACAAGTTTCACTGTACATTGTTAACTATAAAAAGTTATAAATTTAGAATAAACAGCGACTAATTCACACATGACAACTGAGAAGTAAAACCCTACAGAGCTTCTTACTTAACTTATAATTATTGTCAAAACTATTGTCACAATATTCTGTTGTACTTACTGACAGTAACTTTGTCATTTTCTCCCAACATGATATTTTTAGGAGCCAAATCTCGATGTAAAATTCCTTTCTCTTTATGAAGATATCGAAGAGCAAGCACCATCTGGAAAAATAATATTTGTATTTTTATTCAATGATAATAAATAAACATTCAAGCAAATAACGTTATAGTCTTTTGTTTGACTTGATCGTGGATCAAACCAAAATCTTCAGAAGTTAGAAGTATTCACACTAACCATCACACTACTGAGGAGTGCTACAGACTATTACAAACTTTACTGAGGAGTGCTACAGACTATTACAAACTTTACTGAGGAGTGCTACAGACTATTACAAACTTTACTGAGGAGTGCTACAGACTATTACAAACTTTACTGAGGAGTGCTACAGACTATTACAAACTTTACTGAGGAGTGCTACAGACTATTACAAACTTTACTGAGGAGTGCTACAGACTATTACAAACTTTACTGAGGCGTGCTACAGACTATTACAAACTTTACTGAGGCGTGCTACAGACTATTACAAACTTTACTGAGGCGTGCTACAGACTATTACAAACTTTACTGAGGAGTGCTACAGACTATTACAAACTTTACTGAGGAGTGCTACAGACTATTACAAACTTTACTGAGGAGTGCTACAGACTATTACAAACTTTACTGAGGAGTGCTACAGACTATTACAAACTTTACTGAGGAGTGCTACAGACTATTACAAACTTTACTGAGGAGTGCTACAGACTATTACAAACTTTACTGAGGAGTGCTACAGACTATTACAAACTTTACTGAGGAGTGCTACAGACTATTACAAACTTTACTGAGGCGTGCTACAGACTATTACAAACTTTACTGAGGCGTGCTACAGACTATTACAAACTTTACTGAGGAGTGCTACAGACTATTACAAACTTTACTGAGGAGTGCTACAGACTATTACAAACTTTACTGAGGAGTGCTACAGACTATTACAAACTTTACTGAGGAGTGCTACAGACTATTACAAACTTTACTGAGGAGTGCTACAGACTATTACAAACTTTACTGAGGCATGCTACAGACTATTACAAACTTTACTGAGGAGTGCTACAGACTATTACAAACTTTTACACATCTCCAGGATGAGAAACATTTGTAAGTTAATTCTATAAAACAAGTTATAAAAGGGGGATAATTTTATCCAAGTTCATCAAATTATGAAAGGGAGATAATTCTATCTAAGTTCATCAAGTTATGAAAGGGAGATAATTCTATCTAAGTTCCTACTACTTCGTGTTTTAACTCAAAGAATTTAATGAAGAGCAGGAAGGAACTTTGTTTTTTGGTACCATGGGTTTGTGGGTCATCACGGGTCTTGTAACCATTAACAGCTAAATGATAAATTTGTTAGTTGTGGGTAAATTTGTAAACTAATGTTTTTTTTTCTTAAAAGTCTTTACTATGTTGAAACAATAATAATCCAAATAAACGTCACGATTATGTCAAAAATGTGGACATATAAACTTTCGAGCATTTTTTGCATTGGTTTGGTGAAATAAAACGTTTTCTTTAGGAATACAGTGTAGGCATGGCAAGTCCCAAATCTGTCTGACTTATCACTTTGTTATCCATATTAATTACTAAACAAGTTGTTATTATGTATAGGAGAATGTCCAAGTAACTCTCCATTCCTTAAAAATAATGGAGCCAAGGCCCATTGTTTTTAAGGAATGGAGAGATACGAGGACATTCTCCAACTTAAAATCCACCCATTATTGTACTTTATTAATTTTATTAATTGTTAATCTTGTATCAAAAAAAAGTCTGTGTATAGTATCTAAAGTACAAAGAGAACAATAACTCTCCATTCCTTAAAAATAATGGAGAGTTTTGACAATAGATTTACACCACAGGTGGATTTTAAATTTAGCAACCATTCCGACTTACTAACCTGCATTAATATTTTCCATATTCTTTCTTCAGCAAATATTTCATTTTTATCTTTCAGATTATTTAAATGTTCCTCCAATGGTATACCATCAATCAACTCCATAACAATACACAATCTCTGATCTGTAATGAAATAATGAACTTCACTGCTTCAGGATGAAAAATTTGAAGATACCAAAGTGGTAATCTGAGGCCATTAATCGAAGAAGGACAGACACCACAATGGTTAAATGAAAAAGGACAAACAATGATCTACAAAACACTACACTGAAAAACTAAAAATCGAGTAACATGAACATATAACACTGACTGCCATGATATAACTGAAATACCAATAATCCTTATAAATGCAGTAAAATAAACTACCAGTATTACATTTGCCTCTCTTATAATCATGAATATTTAAAAACAATGCTTCAAAAAATTATTTGTAAAATAACTATAGAAAACTACATACATACATTTTTGCTTTTGTTGATAAAAATTTCATTAAATTTATTAAATTTGACCTCAGTATAAATTTAAAGAAAACGTGATTTTAAAAGAAATATAAAGAAAAACATTTTACAGTGACAAATACTTTTTGCACATCTCTGTAGCTAATAGTCAAATTACATTTATTTGATATTTGTTAACAATAAATGGCACACTTGTTATATATCTCATGGATAACTTACTTTCTACAAAAGTTTTATGAAATCTAACAACATTGGGATGCTTCATTTGTTCTCTTATAATAGCTATCTCATTCATGATTTCTCCCACACTTTGGTCTCTCTCTAGACTATTCTTACCAAATGATGGATTGTCTATGTTAACCTGTAACAACAAACATTATTCAACATCTTACATCATAAAGTATCATCTGACAACCCATCATGGCATAATACCAAGGTTGAATCTATGATTTTGCAAAAAGGAACAAATGCACTGTAGTAATGAAAAACAGGAACTATTTACAAAGATTCCTGCATGCAATGCTCCATAAAATGTACACACAGGAGAATTCTATATATCTTCTACAAATGTTCCCTTCATTTCTATAAAAATGGGGTGCATTTTTAAATTAAAAGGACATTTTCACAATTTTTTCTTCTTTTAGATACTACCTTGTAATACTATGTACTTATCATGTTTTTTTTATGGAAGCTGTGAATTTCACATTCAAAAAGCCTTTAGCTACATTTTTATTTTAAATACACAGAAAGAAAATCTTATTCATCTAATATCAGATATCTTTAGGCCCTTTGACTTACTTGCTCTCAAAACTTTTTAATTATTTGGCTTTCCAATCTTTTGACTATGAGGGTACCTGATCAAGGTTATTCCAGAAACGTGTCATGTACACTAAATTACATATCTACGATTTTATTTTAAATACACAGAAAGAATATCATATTCATCTAACATTTAAAAAATCATAGGGGCCGTCTTGGTTGTGATCGCATGGTAGTTGGATTTACAATTACCTATGCAATCAGTGCCTATCACCACTAACGTTGTGAGATCGAATCCCACTCGGGCGAGGTGTACTCAATACAACATTATGTGATAAGCTTGTCAGTGACTGACCGCCATGAAATAACTGAAATCTTGTTGAAAGTGGCATTAAATACCATAACTCTAACCCCTAAAAATCATATATTATTAACTACCTCTTTCAGAGCCAGAAACTGTTGACCAGCAGATTGTTTCTTAACTTTAAACACAGAACCAAAGGCTCCCGACCCTAACAGTTCAAACACAGCATAATCTCCTATGTAACGATTTGGTGTCCTGTTGTGATTTGTCTCCATTATATTAGCTTTTATCTCTTCTACAATGCCAGACTGCAAAATACAAAATATTAATTAAAAACATTTTTCTTAAATATTTAAAAAACAAAACAAAAAACAAAATATTTAATAAAAAAAAATTAAATTACAAAATATTTAAAGTAATATGAAAGGCAAATATCGTGGAATTTTTTGGATTAAATATTTTCACTTAATATGTCACTTAATTTTAACTAAAACCAACTGCATAACATTAAAAATCCACTCAAAAGCAGATTTTAAGAGCAAATCGCAAAATAATTGACAGCAGATAATCCTGTTTTCCCGTACAGTAATGCAAATGATATTCACGTGACCCAAGATTTGAACTCTTTCGGGGAAATTATCTCTTATACGCACTGTTCAGTTGATGAAAAAAATGTCGGATGCAAGTAAAAATATATTCCGTGTGTACCACATAAGAATAATTGCACCCGAAAAAAATGGTTCACACAACATGAAACAGACAGATTCCTCAATAATCATTGTCAGGAATGTGTGCATGCTTACCTCAGCATCCATGATTGTTTATCTTTTCATCACGAGGTCATGATCGGCAATCATCGGAACAAAACAACCGAAAGTTAATCAGTCTCCACAACAATGGCGAGGACGATAAACATGCAACACAGATTTGCATATTTCTAATTGCTGGGAACATATTTCGACTTGAAACATGCATGAATAGGTTAGTAAAGGTACCGCCATATTCCAAATTGAATTTTCTGGGAAAAAATTGCTTCACCCAAAACTGGTGTAATATTACTTTAATAAAAAACAAAAAAACAAAATATTTTATTACTTGAAATAATTTACAATAAATAACTTTAGATGATGCACATTACAAGCAGATTGTACGAATATTTCATTATGGGGGAGGGGGCTTATTGTCAGGTTTATTTTTGGTCCTATTCCCATTAGAAAGATATCTTGACTTTTTAATTTTGTTAATACAAGGTTTAATTGTTAATACATGGTTTAATAATACAAGAAACAGTCAAGGTGAATATCCAGCAATCTTGTTGTTTTGTTTTATTACAGTATTTTCAAGGTTTTTGATCAATGTAGAAGACAGGTCAAATTGACAATTTTTCGACAAAACTAAGAATAGGGTCCAAGATAAATCACATTGACAGAAAGGTAGAATTTTAACCAAGGAAACCAATGGAAGGGTTACAAGTAGTGAACGAAAGATTGATCCTTGTTAAGCATGCTTATCAGAGAAGCAACAAATACCAATTCAATTGTCGTTAGTTTGACAGTACTGGGGCTCGAATTGGGTGGTAAGTAACAGGTTTAAGCAAAATCAATAAAGCATAAGATGACATACTTATTATGCTTTTTTTTTACATTAAAATAAGCATAATTCTTTAATATATTTTTTTTAAGGAAAAAGAAAGATTTAATAAAAATTGTTTTTTTTACGATATAAAATTAATATTTCACCTTTTGTACATTATTCAGAAATACAGTGGACCCTGTCTAATCCGACACACTAAGGGACCAGGGCAATGTGTCGAATTGTACAGGATGTCGGAATACTTAGGTTTTATTTAAGTTAAAAGAAATACTTTGGGACCATAAATCTTTGTCGGATGTCACAGGATGTCGGAAAACTCGGGGGTCGGGATTGTTCCACTGTAATAATACATAAGAAAGCTACTTACATGATAACTGTTGATTTTCTCCACCAGAGATTTATATGCTGATAAATCTTTAACATAGTGTCCTACACAGATAAACATGTGAAATAATTCTGGTGGGAATAGTCTCTTAAATAATCGTCTGTTTCTCTCCATACTGAATGTAAACCTCAATGCCCTGAATGCATTCCTCTGTAAAAAGTTAAAACATTTTTAATAATTATGATATTACTGGTATTTGAAAAAGTAAAAACACTCTCTATAATATTTCAGCCATATCTTGGCAACAGATATATTGGTGGAGGAAACCAACAATACACAGAGAAAAAGCACTGACCTGTTGCAATTCAGGCAACCTTTAATCTATAAGAATGTATCAAGTAATGATAGACATGGACTGGTGTAAATTCCATGACTGAGGTCTCAAGACTCCTTTTCAGTTTTAGATTCCTGATATATACAGTGTTCTGATTGGATAATTTCATGAGTATGGAACTCATTCCCCAAATTTTATGACCACAAGACCTAGTTGCTGTGATACTACAGAAAAATTACTGACAGTAGCATTTAACAGTTAATTCAACCAATAAAACAACAGTCTGTGCCAAAAACATTTTGACAAACTAGTTCGAAAAGAATAAGACTTTTTTTGATTGTATTAAACAAATTTTACTAGCCTGGGGATTAGGGCTAATGATTTTTGGCCCCGACTGAAATAGCTAAATACCTGTAAGTTTTTAGCCCAGACTGAAATATATAAATACCTGTAAGTTTTTGGCCCAGATTGAAATAGTTAAATACCTGTAAGTTTTTGGCCCAGACTGGCATAGTTAAATACCTGTAAGTTTTTGGCCCAGACTGAAATAGTTAAATATCCATAAGTTTTTGGCCCAGACCGGCATAGTTAAATACCTGTAAGTTTTTAGCCCATTTTCTTTCCTTTCCTACACATTCTTTACAGGGTGGTAGTATAAGCAGTCCTAATGAGTAGATGCCATTAGCCTGTATAATATACTGTCCATTGGCATCATTTAATACTAGTTCCATCAAAGCTGCACAACAAGCCGATCTTAACGAATACTGGATCTCCATTAACTCTTCAGCCTAATAAAAAAAAAACATGATATTCTTTTATATAAATGTATATTATGTTTATTTTAGTACTGATAAATATTACCAGTACATTAATTTTTCAATAATACATGGATGATTCAGGTTAGAAAATAAAATAACTGAAAAATCAATGAAAATAACTAAAACCTTTCACCCCTTACCAAAGGTCCTTTTTTGACTTGTCCTGCAACTTTCGGAATTTTTTTGTCAGAGGAAAATAGCTGTAATCAGTTAACTATCTGAAAAAACTATATACAGTGAAACCTGTTTACAATGAACCTCAAGAGACCAAAAAATCGACACATTTGATTTTAAATCAAAGAGGCCAAGTGTATTCTTTACTTAATGGACTAAAAAATATCAAGAGAAAATATTACACTGCTATATTGTGTATAAGTTTCATTGTATCTTAATTCCTAATCAAATGAAGCTTGTGATCAAATATCAGATTTCTGCCATCAATAGTTGCTGAGAAAAATGCGACGAAAAATATCTTGGATGGACGGAAGGACAGATGGAAGGACGGATAGAGGTAAAACAGTATACCCTCCCCCCCCTCTGGTGGAGCGGGGGTATAATAACACGAACCCCACTAAAAAACGGGGTGAACTCAGGTGCTCTGGAAGGGTAAGCAGTTCCTGCTCCACTAGTGACACGTGTCGTGTTAATCTAGTTACAAACCCGGTGATAAGTCATGAATGAGGAAAGGACTGGGAAGTGCTTGGGTTTTTTTTTGTGAGTGTTAATGTTGTTCAATATTTTGTTATTTTATTTTTCGTTGGTTTTATGTTTCAGTCTTCCTTCATTGTGATATTTGTTCTATTCTTCTCTGTTACTGATATTTAACTTGTGCCTTAGATTTAAAATACTGAGACAATTATAAAATTCCACATATTGTAATGCATGTTTATGCAACTGCAATGACAATGGATAAAAAACTTGCATTTTTTTGTATTAAGCAAGAGCCATAAGAATTGCATATTTTGGACAACTTGACAAATAATATTAACAATTTATCCTGCAATCGTTATATTTACTGTAAAATAAAGGCATACAAATGTATTTTTGTTTTATTAGTCTAGCATACAAATAAGTATTTCCTGGTACCCTGATTCATGTAGAGTGTAAGAAATGATAATACTGAAGCACAGACATGACACAAGACACCCATGAAAATTATTAGAACAAAGCTTGCTTCTGCTCTTTATAATATAATTTAACATTTGTACTTATTCACATTGCAGGATAAACACAATTACATATACTCTATCTGTAAAAATTTCACATTCGTTGTGAAACTGGCCATAAAATCTCCCGTTTTTCTACCTGTTTCTGAAGTTCATACAAATAAATTTCATATTTTCTAACAAGGTACATATCCTATTGTATATTTCTGTGTGCTAAAAAAAAATTACATAAATAAATGTGAATTTATGCAGAATTGTGCCTGATGTTATATCAAAGCAGAAATACACCGGTACACAAATCTAGGTAAATATGCCTTAGTTCTCACAGCAATTAATGAATATGGGTTGTGCATAAATGAATATTAGGGTAGACTGCTTATCTACTCAGAGTAGTAACAGATACTACTCAAAGGATCATGGAGTGACTTTTATGTCAAACAAAATTTTTTTTTACAAGTTACTTTGAAATAAACACAGGATCGGTTATTACTTTGTTTACAGTCATCGAAATGAAAATTTAAATTTACTGGTCCAATTCAAAATCTTGAATTTATTTTTATAGTTCTATATAAAAACTGAAAAATTTACTGGTCCGAAAAAATTTTTGCTGGTCTTGAGGCAGAGGACCGGTGCTCATCGTAAGGACTGGGTTTAGGTTAAAAACAGAAAAATTCTTTCAAAAATTACTTTGATATGATGATGCAATGTGTTTTCAAGAATTACTTTGACCTGAGGATGAAACCTGAGCTGTCATGAGGTATCAACTTTGCTGACTTTTCTGAGCTGACCCAGGGTATTGATTTTGCCACTGTTTCTACAATTTTCTTTGGTTTAGAGAATATTAATGTACTTTCAATAATAATTTAAGGTTAGAGCATGTACTGTGCTGTCAATAATTGTGTTTAGACTTAAACATATTACCAGCTTTAAAGAATTACTTGGGGAAATCAGCATTGATTACCACCACGATATAACTGAAATATTGCTGAAAGTGACGTTAAACCCCATAAACCAAATCAGTATTAATTACAAAAGGGAATAATCTCATTTCCATATTATTTTAAAAGAAATCTGAATTCAGGTTTTTCTCAGTTACTGTGAAAGTACTTTTATATGTTGATACCAAAATGCATTGAACCATGAGTTCTTGAATTCATGGTTTGGTTACAGACATTACAGGCAACAATCAATGGGAAAACAGAATTGTATTCCGCTAGATTTTTATTTTCGTGCTTTAAGTGAACCACGAATTCAGCGAAAATTAGAACACCACGATTAATAATGATTTTACAGTAACAAAAGGAAATGGGAAATTATTAATAAGAAAACATGTCAAATCCTAATCTCTGGATACATAATACATTTAAAAAAAAACTTGAGATTATTGAATGTAAGCTAATGAGTTTGTTTTGGTGTTATCATTTTAAGGAGATGAGTGGTGCTTTGATGAATTATGATATACACAGCACACATGGTTTACCTTCAAACCTTTAGGTTTGGTAAACAAAGTCTCCCATATAATCTAATAAATAAATGTTATAAAATATAATACTAAATATTTCTTCTATACAAGGAAACACAGGAATTTGTTTATACTGTTCCACATTATATTAACTTAATCATTCTTCAATGCAAAAAAAAGATTTTTTTGCTGACTGGACAGTCACAAACACAAGACATTTTGACAAAGGGAATAATGTGTGCTCCTTTAAGGTAATTAAAAATAGATATAAAACCTGAAGAAAAGAGTGATGCACTATTTTGTTTAACACTAGTAATATTTTCAATATACTGTTGATATCCATTTCTTTTAAATAAATCTAATGCTAATCACTATAAACCACAATGAAGGTTTTTGTCATTATTAAGTTCACTGTACTAACAGTGTCAGCCTCCCCCCCCCCACCAAAAAAAAAACAAAAACAAAAACAAAAACAAACAATAAACAAACAAAATATGTGCTTCTGGTTACATACAATTTCCAAAGCCAGGACGTGGATTTCCAATGTCAGATGTTATTATTCCCCCTTTTTTTGTGTTCAGTAAGTTAAAGTAAGAGGTGATTTTACATTTTTTTATATTGATGGCATATGATTTTTCTTCTCAAAACTAAAAGTAGTGTATGTAGTTGACAAACAATATTTTTCATATGAGTTTTGAAAAGTGAAATTTTTTCATAAAATCTCCAGAAACATTTACATCACATGAACATATTAGGGATGTTTTGGTAACCAGAACCGCACCTACTTCCATTTATTTGGTCAGTTATAATTAATAATTCTCCCATTATTACGGCGTTTTAACCCCATTGAACCAGTGGTGGAAAAATCTATAATCCTCTAGAGGATTAAAATGTCGCGTGCATTTCTCTGCATGTTGTCAAATCGGTCCGCCAAAGGATTTTGAAATAAAGTTCATGTTAAATAATGGGAGAAACAAATTCTCCTTCAGTTGTTCATGTGAGTTACGATATTTCTCCACTCTCGAGTTAATTTAAAATTTTAACCACTCGCCTGACGTCTTGTGGTTAAAATTTTTAATTTAACTCTCTTGAGTGAATAAATATCAAACCCACGGGCAACTGAAGGAGAATCTATATATATAAATATGTATCTATCAAACGAAGGTTTATAAATTCTTGTCTAAACTATTTCTACATCTCGGTTATTTATCTAAAACACAAAGACAGGCTTATACTTACATCATCAATAACTGGGGTCCGTCCGTGTGGTCCAGCACTAGTGGGCCCTTCACTTGTTTCCATTCTTTCAGTAACAAATGCTCGATCGCTGAAAAATAAAACAAATATCCCAAATTCTACAATTTTGGACAACATAAATATCAATATCGCATATAAAATCTTATTAATTTATTCTATTTATTTTTATTAAATTTTTATTAATTTTGCTTTAATACCAAAAATACTGTATCCCTGGTTTTTCAAAGATTTTGAACCCAGAATTCTTTTACAGGTTAAAATAAGTAAAGGTTCTTAAATTCATCTACTAAAGCAATACAATCTGTCACGTCTTTAAATTATTTTGAGTGTAAGCGAAGCTGTGCAGGTTTTTTTTATTGTTTATTTATATCTGTATTGCCTTTGGAGATCCACTTATGAATAGGGAGAGGGTTGGAATCCATAAACAGGTTTAACCCTGACACATTTTTGTGCCTGTCCAAAGTCTGGACCTGGTCTTTCAATGCCATATGTCCTGGTCTTTTATTGTCTTTAATGATTTGAGGTGAGAGGTGGTTGTTTGTTTTGTTGATATTGGTGGTATTGTTGACCATTACTGTTTAAATTTTCTTTTCACAACATAAACCATCAATAGGCATCTTAAAACTTATACAATTTCTTCTCTGTTTGTTTGCTCTCTACTTAAATGTAACTTACTGTAGCAGTGATAACAATAAAGGAATTCTACCCATTTGAGTGATTTCTCTACTTAAATGTAACTTACTGTAGCAGTGATAACAATAAAGGAATTCTACCCATTTGAGTGATTTCTCTACTTAAATGTAACTTACTGTAGCAGTGATAACAATAAAGGAATTCCACCCATTTGAGTGATTTCTCTACTTAAATGTAACTTACTGTAGCAGTGATAACAATAAAGGAATTCTACCCATTTGAGTGATTTCTCTACTTAAATGTAACTTATTGTAGCAGTGATAACAATAAAGGAATTCTACCCATTTGAGTGATTTCTCTACTTAAATGTAACTTATTGTAGCAGTGATAACAATAAAGGAATTCTACCCATTTGAGTGATTTCTTTACTAGTGATAGACCTTCACACTTATTGTAGTAGTGAAAACAATAATGGAATTGAGTGATTTCTTTACTAGCGGTAGACCTTCACACTTATTGTAGTAGTGATAACAATAATGGAATTGAGTGATTTCTTTACTAGCGGTAGACCTTCACACTTATTGTAGTAGTGATAACAATAAAGGAATTCTACCCATTTGAGTGATTTCTTTACTAGCAGTAGACCTTCACACTTATTGTAGTAGTGATAACAATAATGGAATTCCACTCATTTGAGTGATTTCTTTACTAGTGATAGACCTTCACACTTATTGTAGTAGTGATAACAATAAAGGAATTCTACCCATTTGAGTGATTTCTTTACTAGCAGTAGATCTTCACACTTATTGTAGTAGTGATAACAATAATGGAATTCTACCTATTTGAGTGATTTCTCTACTTAAATGTAACTTACTGTAGCAGTGATAACAATAAAGGAATTCCACCCATTTGAGTGATTTCTCTACTTAAATGTAACTTACTGTAGCAGTGATAACAATAAAGGAATTCCACCCATTTGAGTGATTTCTTTACTAGCAATATGATCTTCACATAACTGAGCTAAGCACCAAACTACATGCCATAAAAGGTTAACATTGTCACTGTGTAACTGACTGAAAAAACAACAGGAAAAATATACAATCTTTCGATGTTATACTATTTATCATCATTTCATATTATTCAATTCTTTTAATTCATTTTCTTTTTTTTCGAGGGGGGGGAGGGGAGGGGGAGGGGGGAAACAAATCTGACAGAAAATGTACAATATCACAATATTTTAAAAATTTAATCTCTAAAACAAGTTTAACCCTGCCACTTTTTATTGTAGTGCCTGTACCAAGCCAGGAGAGTGAGCGATCATGTACATGTGTTTAGGAGTATCAAATCTGGCTCTTTTTTTCTATTAGATTTTGGAACTGTTCTGACATTGTGTTATTTTTTGTTTTTCATTTTATCCGTTAATGAACTTTCTGATATAATATTCATGCAATAATTCTCCATGGACAAGTGAAAATCCCTAATTGTATAGAATGTATAGTTTGTTTTCCCTATCATCTAAACTTAAGATTAAGTGTATGTTGTAAATAAAAAAAAAACAGATATACAATTGTTCATTTGCTGATTTGACTGGGCATATTATATATATTTTTTGTACTTCCTGTTCTGATAAGTGTGGTCTGGGAGTTAATTCCTAAAGGTACTAATGGTATAAAATCTGTCAGGAGTATACAATAGTATAAATGATATACAGTAGTCAGTCAGTTCCCCTCTCATCAAGCGCTGCCCCTCTTATAAGCCCAGATTTCAGATGCACTGAGCAGGGCTTTCAATATTTTCAAGTCTACCAGTACTTCACTGCTTACAGGCAGTACTTTTTATTAAAATTTGAAAAAAAATCATTAATATCTTATACAACACTTTTTAGGAAGGTAAAAGTACCTGGTACTGCCCCTTATTGAAAGGCCCGACTGAAATAATAGAATACTATCCCGGTCAAGAGCAGTCATTCATTTAATTAGGCCACTTTTTCGAGGCAGAAGGGTTGGTCTTATAAGAGAAGAACTACTGTAACTGATCAAATTGCTGAAAAAAGATGATAAACACCGATTACGGTAATCCTGACTACTGTTTTTATCATATTTTTTCAGACATACCTCAAAAGTATAGGTATTCCATCATGCACCATAACCATTTCTCGTGAAGCATAATCCTGACACATAAACTGTAACAGCTTGGCTGCCAATCTATAAAATAATTTATACAATGAATACATGAAAATAGAAAAGTGACTTGTGATAGGTCAGTGGTTTTCTCCGGTTTCCTCCACCAATAAAACTGACGGCCACGATATAATTGAAATATTGTTGAAAGTGGCGTTAAACACCATCAAACAAACAAACTAAAGAATTCTGGGCAACAATTTCACCAACAGGAAAATTTTTACCCATACACTGAAAACTCCTAAAACTCACTGAAACAGAAATGGTGGAAATTTCGGTCCTTTCTATGGTTTGGTGTATGGTGTTTAATGCCACTTTCAACAATATTTCAGTTATATCGTGGAGGTCAGTTTTATTGGTGGAGGAAACCAGAGTATCCGAAGAAAACCACTGACCTGTCGCAAGTCACTGACAAACTTTATCACAAAATGTTGTATCGAGTACACCTCGCCATGAACAGGGTTCGAACTCACAACGTTAGTGGTGATCGGCACTGATTGCACAGGTACTTATAAATCCAACTACCATACGATCACGACCATGACGGGTCCTTCTATGGATATGCATAAAAATGTTTATCAGAGTAATCTAAAAAAAATATATATTACATTGTCTAGATTTATTAATAAATCATAAATACAACTTTCCTATGTACCTAGTTTTATTTACTATGGTAGTATCAATCAAAATGAATAAGAAAATATTAAACACGACTGAAGAAAACAAACAAATCTACGTCAAATAGTGGATGTGTCGAACAAAGGTTTTAAATTGCTCATACGAAAATATAAAATGCTTTTAATATTAAGATATGAATCAATTATATGCTGGTATCAAACAAATCAGACTCTGAATTACAGTCTTTGCCTTAATTTTTATCACCTACATGTTATGATGTACTTGCCTGAAAGCCAAATTTAGAAAATTTTTCTATTTATTCAAACAAATTCTTTCATAATTTTCACTTGTCCGAATCCAGTTTTACTTGTCCCGGGCTTCGGGCAAGTGGGTTAGCACGAAAATTGTGAATATATTTTCACAAATCACCAGCCGCTGACAACATTATTACATAAATATAAAATACATCATTATCTTTTGTTTACGTACTTATTATATTAACTTACTTTTTAGACATGTTATCATATTCCTGTATAATAATCAACAATATTTCTATACAATTCAGTCTTCCTATTTCCTGCCTTGGTTGTGGACTGAAATTAAAAAAAACCAAATCATACATGTATATATTTCTGCCAGCTGATTACCTAACAAGTTAATAGCTTAAAAACTTATTTAAATACTGTAAATTATGTAGCGATATAAAATAGTACCTACTAATTTATAAATTTTGAATTCCACGACTTCAGTCAAACAGTTTATATTATATAGAAAACTAATAATGTCTATTTCTACATGTATATTAAAATATAATGCAAATGATTTTCAAAAATAAAATCAAAGACACATGTCAGATTTAAAATAAAATATATAAAAGTAATGACATTTATTTCAATAAGTATGCAAAATCTTAATTATTTATTAAAAAAAGATTGTTTATATAAATTTTATAAAACGTATTTATAATATCATACCTTTGAACCAATCCAATCAAGGCATGTAAGGAGCAATGAAGTACTATAACATCGCTGGCATGTAACAGTAGAATTAATGACTGCAAGAAAATAAGATCATAAAATACAATGTATACAGTCAAACCTGCCCATAAAGTTACCTCTATATCAAGCAGTCACCTGTATTAAAAGGTCACCTTTTTCTTTTCCTGTCACAGAAATTCCATACGAATTGAACCTCTTTTAAGAGGTCACCTGTCTTATAAGGCCACTTTTTCCTTGTCCCAAAGGTGACTGACCTCTTAATAAAGGTTTGACGGTAGTTACAACCTGAATTTTTTTTAATTATGAAATTGGATGATGTCAGCATGAAACAATTATTTTCACATTATAACTTCAAATAGATTTATCTAGGTTTGTTTTCCCTATTATATCTGATGATTTAATGTTTATTAGTGTTTAACCCCACTTTCAATAATATATCAGTTATACAATGGAGGTCAGTTTAATTTGGCATAGAAAACTGGAGTATCCATGGAAATAAGTTATGTTGTGGCAAGAGGTAATAAATGAATTATAACAAATAAAATAAAGACTAATGAATGATCCTTAATTTCTAATCTATAATAGGTTGGTTTGATCTATGGAGCTTAACACCACTTTCAACAATATTTCAGTTATATCGTGGCTATCAGTTTTACTGGTGGAGGAAACCGGAGTATCCGGAGAAAATCACAGACTTGTCGCAAGTCACTGACAAACTTTATCACATAATGTTGTATTGAGTACACTTCGCCTGAGCGTGTTTGGAACTCATAACATTAGTGGTGATAGGCACTGATTGCATAGGTAGTTGTAAATTCAATTACCATAGAATCACAACCACCCCTCTGTCTATAACAACTTACATTATGAGCTTCATATTCTGTTAACCATTCTCTTTGTTCAGAAATGGCTGATATCTTCTGGATAATGTCTGTAAAATATAATGTGCATTAATTAATATTATTGCACTTTTTTCAGCAAGAGTACAGTTACAAACTGGTCTTGATGTAGTAACAAACTGTACTCAATGTAGTAACAATTATTGGTACTTTGAATATTTTTCCTTTGATCTCTCAAGAGTGATATTGTGAATATCACGAACGAAGAATAATACTAAGCAATTAACAATTTTTTTTTTAAACGAGAGGACTTTTCTCAGTCATCTGAGATGAGAGATAACTGAGAAAAGTCCTCGAGTTTTAAAAAACATCTTTATTTATTTTATCGCTATTTTGTATTCATAATTAAATAATTTTTGTTCAGATACTGACATTTTTTTACACACAATAAAATATTTTATATCGTTAATCACTTCAATCAAGGATTTGGTAATGTGACGTCATTATAACGTCATATTAGAAAACAGCGATAATACTACATGCGTCCTTGACAACGCTTAGCGATTAGCGATAATTGGAATCATCTCAGCGCTTACGTGATATGAAATATATTGGTTTTAAACATCAAAGGGAAAATAAACAAAATAGCGATAATGATAATTATCAGTCAGTGTGAGATACTGATAGTTATCAGTCAGTGTGCGATAATGATAATTATCAGTCAGTGTGACGTCAAACACATTATGACGATACAGATAAAAACAATAATGTCAGCTTTAATGATATATTAACATACATTATTCCTATAATCACAGCTTGCACTATCAGACTCGATTTGATACTAGCTATTATATCCATCTTGACTTTCATAACTGCCGATATTCTTCAAACAAAGGAAACATTCAACAGACATAATTGTTGTAAGACTGAACTATTGATAATTGTTATACAAAGTTTTCAGTAAATATTTAAACTTCAGCAACACAAACTTGAAGACATTGATGAAATAATTTCTAATTATATATAGTTCACTTGATCAAAGTTCAACAAATTCCCAGAAGATCTTAACATTACATAGCTCAAAACACTTACTTGACATTTCCTTGAGGATATCAACAATATAAGGACTCTCTCCATATCTGAGGTAACTCTGGGTTGCTTTTTGGAAATGCTGAAATATAAATTTAAAAAAAATCATTTAATTGTAGCTTGCTTTGAATTTAAAATGAATTTTAGTAATTTTTACACTGTTTCTTCAGTTTTTATTCTGCCTCTTTATATTTGGACGAGCACACTCACTTGTTTTTCTTGACATGAACCAAATCCAAAACTTGTATATTTCAATAAAAAAAAGTTTGAATTGTCAAAGACAATAATAACATTTACAATAATACACAAGTTTAATAGAACAGTTTCCAATTTGTGAATAAAAAGATGGCTATCGTGGCCTCCATCACAGGGCAGTTGGATTTACTGTGATTACCAAAAGTTAGCATGCAATATTTCCTGATATTTGCACTAATGCAATATCACTTCAAATCTTGATGTCATCTACACGTTAAAATGGCACTCTCATAATTTTTTTTAAATTCTACTATGCAATAAAAGGATTATTGCATGAATATTGTCCCTCACAGAAAATTAATTGCACTTGCAACCTCATGCAGTACATCAATACAGTAAACCGTCACTTCTGCAATGAAAAAGTGGCCTTATAAAAGGCATGGCCTCTCTTCAGGGGGAAAATTTAGTATTATTACATAAGGTTCTATTTTACTGTTTTTCTATTGGCCAGAAGCAATACACGTGACATTCCATTTTCTAACATATTGATTAGCAAAAAACAATATCTGTGCAATAAAAAATCATATTGCACTCTCGTGCAAAATCAATGAATGAAATTTCGTGGCATGAGAGTGCAATATGGTTTTTTATTGCACAGAAATTGCTTTTTGCTAATCAAAATGTTAGAAAATTTCATAAAATTTCGAAATAATTTCAAAATTATAAAATTTTAAAAAAAAAAGTTCAAAATTTTCAAAAAATTTCAAAATTACAAAAATTGCTTAAAATTTCAACAAAATTTGTAAAAAATTTCAAAATGATCAAATTTTCAAAAAGTTTCAAAAATTTCAAAGTTTTCATAAAATTTCAAAATTAAGAGTAAAATATAGCCTTATGTAATAAAATAATTACTACACTTGAACTTGATCAATATGAGGTTTCATGGAGCAGAGTACAACAATATTGTTGTATTCTGCTCCATAAAACCTCATATTGATCTCGCTCAAGTGCAGTAATTGTATAGTATTTCACTATTTCAGTGAATCTGAAATCTGGCCTGAAAAGAGGAATGACCTTATGAGAGGGGGCTACTGTACAATAACCCTACCGAACCAGTACTTACATCTGAGAGAGATTTAAGACCACCAAGTTGATAGAAGTGTTTCTGGTAGGAACAATCTCTCATTAACATTCTTATACAGGAGAGTAATAAGAAAATGTTCTTTGGTGGAGCTTGTATGATCCATTCTCTGTTAAAAATACAATCAAGTTTAACATATATAGAGAATATATTTAATATTTCATTGAAGGAGAGCTATAAACTGTATTGTGGTAAGGTTGTACACGTACAATGAAACCTGTCTAAACTGAACCATAAATAAAACAGAATCCTGTATAAACTGAGCTTTATAATAAAGTACCAAAGTAGTAAATCTTTGTTAATTTAACCTGTATAAATTGAACACCTGTCTATTCCAAACACAAAAGTTGGTCCCAAGGAGGGTGAGATTAGAGACATGTTCTACTGTATTAATCAAAAGCAAAGAAAAAAACTATTGTTATCAATACTTCAAAAGATTTTTAATTTGTGAAAAAAAAATATTCAAGGCATTCATTCATTGGTTCTAAGATCTATAATAATATAGTAAATATAATTTATTGAGATCGGCCAGAGATTCTATCATGATCAACAATTTTTTATTGCATGTGATTCATTATTTAGACCATTAACTTTATCCTGTATGCTATGAATAACAGATTGCTTTATTTATCGTAAATGAACAAAAATCAATTTTTTTGTGATAATATCACGACTTTGACTTGTGGCTATGGAAGGGATGCCCATGTCACCTGACTCTTATAATGAAACTTCCATGTAAAAAATGGAATTTGTATAAACAAATTTGTGCAGATTTGAAATTTGTGACTTAAAACTACCCACGAAACACACAAAATTTGACACTTCTTGAAGATCAACTTCATAGTACCCCAAATATAATACTGATTTCAAAGTGCAAAGCGTAAGTCAAACCTATTTCCTATTTCTTGACATTTTGTATGCAAAACTAAATTGCAGTGGTAAATATTCAACATTACATATATGAGGCTCTGCTACCATTACATTCGAAAACTGGGGGCCGTCGTGGTCGTGATCGTATGATAGATAGATTTACAATTACCTGTGCAATCAGTAGCTATCATCACTAATGTTGTGAGTTCGAACTTCGTTGATGGCAAGGTGTATGTGAAACAACATTATGTGATTAAGTTTGTCAGTGACTTGTGACAGGTCGGTAGTTTTCTCCTGGTACTCCAGTTTCCTCCACCAATAAAACTGACCACCACGATATATCTGAACTATTGTCTTAAAATATTTACTTACTCGCAACATAATCTGTATTTGACTAATGCTGTAAAGATTTCAGAAAACTTAGTACTCTGTACATGATGACTGAAGTCTCTCTCTGATTGGTACTTAGATCTGTAAAAAATATAAATTCATGGAACAATTTAATAGAAAAAAGATTTAAATTAAGATTTCAAAATATGCACACTTTAAAATTTATTAATACCTGATATTGTTCATCATTAAAAGGTCTGATAACAGTTATGTTTATCCTTAACAATGAAGATGTCACAGTCACTTTGAGTGAGTGAGTGAATGTTGTTTAATGCCAACTCAGCAATTTTTCAGCTATATCATGGAGAGAACAAGTTAATTTTCAATGAAATGATGATGAGGTCCTCTTCATACTAGACCAACATGCTTAGTTGTATTTTTATAGTGCTAGCTCACTAACAGTCCACATATAGACATGTCTCCCCAATCGGATACATTAACCTGATTCCGAGCCAACCAGTCTTTAATCTTTCTCGTTAATGCTGCATGTTTGGGGGAAAGCAACATATACCAATTTCATAGTCTTTGGTTTGACCCGATTGGAACTCTAACCCATGATCTACCACACTCGAGGCGAGCATGCTAACCATTACACCATGCAGTTGGGTCACTTTGAGAGTAGAACAGAATTTCTTATAATGATAATCAAAAGTTGTCTGCTGTGAGTGTACATATTTATATTCCTTTGATTGTCACCTTTAAGATATTTTAGATGTACTAAAATATTATTTCTGCAGTTTATTCATAATACATTTTTTACTTAAATCCCATTTCAAGAATTTATTTTACACTGTCAATTGATCTGATAAAAAATCATAATGAGAGACCTGTGTTGTGTCATTTGCTTGCAATGTTATTTGGGGCCGTCGTGGTCGTGATACAACTTTACGTGATAAAGTTTGTCAGTGACTTGTGACAGGTCGGTGGTTTTCTCTGGGTACTCCAGTTTCCTCCACCAAATATAACTGAAATATTGTTAAACACCATAAAAACAAAGCAATGTTATTTTGTTGAGATGCTGGACATAATGACGAGTGTAAGTAAAATCATTGGACCATGACCCGTTTTTGATAATCTTTCTGGCATATACATATCCGTGAGTGAAAACAAGAGCATACTGTTAATGTTTATCAATCAGAAGTAAAAAAAAATCCTGTTCATCATCTACAGATTTATGGCTGCCTCAAACTCATTTTGAGGTGCCAGTTATGTTCATGTTAATGAAGACCTCTGAGTGACTGTGAAATAAAGACTGGTAACAAAGAACATTGTTTATTCCACTTTGTATCTTTACCTGTCCTTTTTCTTTAGGCCATTGTGTTGTCTATCCTTCTTTGATTTACGTATTCTGATTACCCCTTAGGTATCTTCAAACTCTTCATGTTAACTCGTATGGAAATCCTGTCTTATTTATCAGTAATCAAAATGCTGTACATTGACCATAATTACTTATTGCATGATGAGCTAATCTTACATTTTAATTTCAATCCATATCGCTTCATCTGTTTACATGTTAACTCACCTGAATTTCTCTAAAGCTACAGATTCTGTTGATTGGTGTTGATTTGCACCAGATTTGGGTTGAGGTAGAGGCCATAGTGTTTGTTTAGTTAGAGGACTAGATGATAGTTCTATTGATGGCAGCTATAAAAAAAAAAAAAAACACATAAATTTATAGCTACATGTATACAGCCAAATCTGCTTTAGTGACCACCTCTATTAAGCAAAAACTTGTATTATATGACCTTAATTTCCCGTCACAGTAAATTTCATATAAATTACACCTGTATTAAGTGACCACCTGTCTTAAGTGACCCTATTTCAATGTTCCCTTAGAAGGTCATATAAGACAGGTTTGACTGTGTGTATAATAAAGGGCTACACAGAGTGAAGCAATTTTGCATGATAAGACTGTACCATGTCGACAAACGAAAGTTGAACAAGTGTATATTAAAATGTGGTCACAGTATTTTGCTGGACATAGTAATATGCTGGAAACAGTAATTTGCTGGACCCACTATATTTTGGACATTTGTGATTGCATAAAAATGTAGATATCTCATACAGTGCACATGACATGTTTCTAGAATAACTTTCATCAGGTACGCTCAGTCAGAAGATTGGAAAGTGTAATAATTTTAAAGTCTCTGGGAGCAAGTAAACCAAAGGGCCTAAACAGGAAAGCCAATATCAGTTATCGTTGCCCCGAGATCCTTCCAACTCGTCTAGATGAGTCCTGGACTTACCATTTTCAATTGGGACTCACCAAAGTTTTACAATGGTGGGACTCACTAAAATTTTCAAATTGTTACAAGTATCCCTGGTTGCCTATCCATGAGGAGATTGACCTTTAACTTTAACTCAATTTGAATTCAAACATAAATAAATCGAATAAACTATGCAAGTGTTTTTTAAAATATTGATTTCATATAAGCTGACTTACAAAGATTCATAGTATATTGTACTAAATAATGGAGATTATCTTAATACTTCTATGACTGATAACACCTTCATTTAAATAGTGAAATACCATCAAATTGATAAATATAATATATTAAATTATTATCAAATATCTAGTTGATCATTATGTCTATCTCATTATTTTTAATCAAAACTTAGATATGTAATTCAGTGCACACCACACTTCTTTGAAATAATCGTCATCATTCATGCATGCTCAAATTCTGAAGATTAAAAAGTCAAATAATTTTAAATCTTTGATAGGAAGAACACCAAAGATCCTAAACAAGAGAGCCAATTTTGTTTATGTGTAAAGGACATTAGCTTTAATCAATTACATTATTTAAGAACTGTAATTTGATTTCAAACATAAATACCTTTGTACATGTAATAAAACATGTCAGTGATTTCCTATAAAAACTGACTTACAAAGGTTCAAGTAAGTTGTACTGAACATTAATGGAGATTATTTTAATACTGTAAGATTGATAAAATCTTCAACTATTAAAGTTGTGAGTTTGAATCCCACTCATGGAGAAGTGAACTCGATACAACATTATGTGATAAAGTTTTTCAGTGACTGGTGGCAGGTCTGTTCTTTTTCTGGGAACTCCTGTTTCCTCCACAAAAAAATGACTGCCACGATATACATGTAACTGAAATAATGTTGAAAGTGGCTTTAAGCACCATAACCCTAACCTTCTTATGAGAAACATCACCAAATTGATAAATAAATACTGGTACTAAATTATGATAAAATACAGATTGACTATTTGTATGCCGTTATTTTGAACTGAGACAAAGATAGTAAAAATGCAGGGCTTTCAATATTTTTCAAGTCTACCAGTACTTCACTATTTACAGGTGGTACTTTTTTTTTATTAAAAGTTGAACAATTTTCATGAATATCTTGTACAACACTCTTTAAAATCAGGAGGTACCAAAGACCATTTTAGGTTGGTAAAAGTACCTGGTATCACTCCTTATTGAAAGACCTGAAAAATGTAGACTGCATAATAAACTAAAAGTGTGTTAACAGGATCAAATTTGACCTTCAAACTTTAGTTGTGCACCTGCTTCAAACACAAATTTTACATTCAATTTGGTCAAGAAATGACCTCTGTATAATTTTTTACACTTTTTAGGATAAAACAACTAATCGTCAGTGGCAAATTCTGTAGACACACAGGAAACACAATATCTTTTTTTATTCGATGTTAATGAATGAATTTGAGGTTGTACCCAAGATGATACATAAAATGTACCTGTTGATTACTTTCAGGTGTAAATACATACCTGTTGTTTACTTGCAGGTATATCTATAAGGTGTAAACATACCTGTTGTTTACTTGCAGATGTATTTATGAGGTGTAAAAGATTGTTGAGGTTCTTTCCTTCTCTGAAAAAATAAAATAAATTACTGTTAATGTCAATTATTGAAAGAAGAATTAAGTGTTGTTCACTTTGTATGTATGTCTACAATCTGAAAAAAACCTGTTAAAAATAAAAACTACAAGAATATCACTTACGTTGTTATTATACAAGTTGCTTCCTCCATTATTCTCCCATGTTTTTTAAAAGCAGCAAAACCGAAATTCCAAGCTCAACCCTTTTTTCATCTACCGTACATGTAAAATTTCTAACTCAACTCTTGCAAAATGTATGGAAAATGATAATAGGTGTACTACGCTTCAATAAGCAATTATTGGATTCATATTATTTTCCAATAATTTTTTTCTAAGGTAAAATTGATTACAAATTTATTACACTGTACTGAAATCAAGTGATCTCTTAAAATCAATGTATTAGAGTTATTGATAAGATGTTTTGTAATGTCATTCCGTGAGAAATCTGTGTATCAAATGGAAATAAAATTGACAGAGAAATTGATTGCATCCAATCAATATCTTATTGAAAAAGATTATACATTATTATAGAGTTTTATTTAGTAAAGAATTTATTTCAAATTGATCACATTTTATTTTACTTCTTTAAAAAATATATTCAAAAACCAAAATCTCCATTCTTTTCATCTAAATTTGCTTAAGAAATAAAAAAAACGAAGTGTATGAGCATAATATGAAAACTCTTTTTTATTTGGTGTCTAGTATCACTCTATGCCTCAGAATGTATTTTTAACCAACCATCCAGATACAAATGGCTACATATACATTAGTATCCTTCTTCATAAGGCTTTTCCCAGATTTCAGATGAATTGAAATAATAAAATACTACTAAATTGTCTCCCTTATAATGCCACTTTTATTTAGTGGATCATGTTCTGGTTTGTCCCCTATATCTCAGATCCAGTGTGAAACTTTACATATGTTGCATATTCCTTAACAAGTAGTAAACCTGCTAAAAACACCAAGGGACGGTGCTTCTGACACACCCTATCTGATAATTGCATTTTCTCACAATTATATAGTAAATAATTATATAAAATATTAAATACTTATCACATACTACAGTATATATAAATAAAAAAAAATAGTTAATTATTATATCTATTATTATTATTATTGTTATTCATTCGGATGTGTCACCTCGTGTTTAGAGCAGGAGAATTAGTTGGAGGAAATATGTCATCATGTTATTGCTCGATTACAGGGTGCACCAAGCGACAGTGCAAAGGCATGTTAAAATGAATCAAGAAGAAATTCAGATCAAACCCATTAATATGTGTTTTTCTTTAAATTTATTCTATTTATTTGGAAATATTATCAATTCATATTATATTTCTCCTTTCTAAACATGCCAGCCTGTGCACAGTGTAAAAGAGCAATTATTTAATTATATTGTGCTTTGTTTGATCAAATTACAAATACTGGCTAGAATTTCCTCATTTTCATTATTAAGAAGCCATATCAAGAATGTTTTAGTACAGAAAAAAGCATAATAAATTTAGTTTTGTTTGTAAGACCCAAAAATATCTTGTTACTGGAATGTCTAAATATAATATAGACATATATATTGACCTAAGCTACTAATTGTTAACTAGCTGTACTTTAAAATCATGACAAATTTTACACATCTTTTGTGACGCAAGACTTTACAATCAGTAAAATCTGGTTTAAATTTCAGCCTTTGTTCTTCAAACACAATAATATTCTTTCAACGATCGATCCTTATATTATGTAGGTTTGTAGACTAGATCAATTTTCAAGGTTAGTGGGTCTAAATGGATTTCCAATCATTGTTTAAGCACTATTTACATAAAAGGTACCATTAGTACGAGTCATATCACTTTCAACGATAAAATTTCAAAACTTTTCACTTTTTCCAATCCTTTGTTTGGTAACCCTATGTTAAGTATATAGAAGTATTCTTTACACAGATATATTAAGATTAAAGTGGCGTTCCCCCACAAGGATTAAATATATATACAAATCTCTTCAAGTGATTGATTGATAAGTCTTCGTTATTTCTCAAGAAAAGCTGATTCATTGTGCAATCTATACCAGATATATTTATAATCAACCAATCTCTTTCTTTTTTTTTGCACTAATTGAGTAATTTTGTCATTTGTAGTCTTTGCCTTATTTTTTTTCCACCTACTTGCCTGAAAGCCAAAATAAAAAAAATTGTCCACTTATTCAAGTCAAATTCTTTCATAATTTTCACATGTCTGAATCCAGTTTTACTTGTCCGGGGCAAGTGGGTTAGTGCTGTTTATATGAACAATCTTCTAGATATAAAACTAAATAAAATGAAATGAACAAAAATCAATATTTTTAAATCCAACAATCCTCTGTTGTACATGTATACATGTTAAGGACATTTCTTAAGTACATGAACTATAAGTACTGTATAGGGTCAACCTGTAATAAATTATCCTGGTATTACATCCAGTGATTATTTATGTAGTTCGAATTCAATCACCTTTGTATTTTATCAGCATTTTTTTTTTAATGTTTATTTTTAAAGAGAGGCAGAGGCAGATACAAAACAATATATGAAATGCATACATGTATATACATGACATACATATACAATTTTACACAGACGAAAAGACATTTAATTTATCTAAACAAACATTTTGCAACACTGCACTGAAATTTCAAACACTAAGGACAGTTTCATATGACAACCACCATTTCTATATATTTTCTTTTTGTCTAGAGGATGAGAAATGTATGATTGTCTTTTCTATTTAATAAAATATTTCAGGGGACTCCTGGACTAATCACTTGTGTTTGTTGGGACTCAACATTTTCATTTTGTGTGCGGTTGTGGAACTCATGACCTTTTGGTTGGGGCTCATTAAAATTTTATCCCATCAGGATTTCTAACAATTGATCTTAGCAGACATGTTAGATTTCTAAATGGAACAAAAATCTTTTAACGGTGAGTATTGTTACCCACAAAAACACACCAATCCTCTAGCAAATCTAAAAATTCAAAGATGATAGATGTTAATGTTAGGTTTTTACTTGAAACAGGTAAAAACATGTGTCAGCTTTATTGTTGCACCAGTGTATGGAATCACAACTTGAGAACTCTACTGTCTTGAAAGTTATTGCATGCAGCCAGACAGACAGATAGAGTGAGAGAGTGATTGTTGTTTTAACCCCAATTCAGCAATTTTTCAGCTATATCATGGGAAGAACAAGTTAATTTTCAATGAGATGTCCATCATGATGATAAGGTCCACTGAGTTGGATTTTTATCAAACAGATATATAATAAAACAATTTTTAAAAATTTACATTATTGACCTCAACTCAAACAGACCAAATTCATATACACTGTACTGAAGAAATAATATCACAAAAACAGATACAGTGTATGATCATTAAAATCAGTTGGTTATAGACCATTACTCTACTATAAAAAAGAAATCAAATTCAACACTTCTAACAGATTTAATATAAATAAGGCATTAACATCCTTGAAATTAATGGCCTTCGTCTTAAGTAATGTTATCAAAATTTGGGTTAGGGTTACAGTGCTTAACACCACTTTCAACAATATTTCAGTTATATCTTAGCGGTCAGTTTAATTGGTGGAGGAAAGCGGAGTATCCGGAGAAAACCACAAATTAAGTGTGTGCATATACCGTTAAGAACAGTGAGATGTTCAAACTATACTAAAAATCATAAGTAAGATAGACTCTCTATAAGAAGCAAAGCAAGCATGTCTCCAACTATCATCATATTAACATATTCATGAATAAGATTTTTCTAATAGCCACTATACATAACAAGTCTACAAGAGTGTGGTTTGTATTTTAATACATGTAACTTTTCAATCCCAATGAAAACAAAGATGAGAAATACAGTTCTTGATTAAATCTAAGTAAATTGATTGATTGATTGATGATTGGTGTTTAATGCCAACTTTAGCCATATCGTGGCATGAACACATTTTATTATTGAATTGGACACCTATAAGATCCTTAGAAATAAAATATAAAACATATTTTATAAAATTTAGTACATGTTTTCAATAATTTGTGAAAATGATAGCCCTGACTTGATCTAAAATTATTGTGTAATTTTCACAACATGTTCATAATGGGAAATTTATTCTTCCTAAATACCACATGAAAGAAGAAACTTGGACAGAGATCAATAGAAGAGACTTAACAAAGATGTTGACAAACACATAGTAATGCCAAATGTTAGATACTGGTGTACACTGATGTAGGTAAAGTGTGTTTGTGTCATCATTAAAAATCAAGACAGTCTTTCCTCCTGATTCTTTAAGTACCCTGTAAATACAGTGAAATCTGTCTAAACCAAACCCTAGAAAAACTAGAAGAAGACAAAAGTAGGTCTGAAAGAGGTTCAATTTAGGTAAATTTCACTGTATCATATAAATCATACTTTCAAACCAAAACTCAAGATCTTTCAAAACAATAACCAAATAAATCTACCCCTCCAATAAATTCAAAATGGATACACTGCATATACATCTGTATAACTAAGACCTTTTCATACATTTGCCTCATGACTTTGGAACAATATATAGTATATATGTATATTTTTTTTATCTGAATAACATCTATTTTTTTATTTTCCCCTCCCTGACTAATTATGTGGTCTAACTAAAATTTTCTCCTTCCTTGGTTAAAACTGGTGATCAGTAATGGCACCCTATAAATTCAATGACCCCCTACCCTTACTTTGGGATAGATATTGTTTATGTATATTTTGTATATGAAGCCACTTTTATTTTTTCATTAATAAGATCTTATTTTATCTTTTACTTGTTAGTTCATATATGTATTAAGTAATTGCCATCCTACAAAATTATTGCCCCCCCCCCTCCCCCCTCCCCGGTAAACAAAGATGGTACTTACATTTTATCCTCTGACATTGCTATAAAATTAATGCCCCTCTCCCCCTACCTCTGTAAAAAAAGTTGGTACTTACATTTTACGATGTTTATCCTCCGACATAATTGTCATCCTTACTCCTCACAATAATCTTTATTAATGACATTAAGTTTTACAATTACAAGAACGAACTTATCACACAATTTTCACGATCATGTTTAAAACTGTTTTGTGTGGTGCAATTAACAGAAGAACCACAGATTAAAATTCCGTGTCAATTTACCCTAAAATTGAGACGTCATAACAGTGTCTTTTATGTAAACAGTTGGGGGGGTGTGTGATAACCTTTATGATATACCAATTACATTTGTCAACAAAGTCAGCTTTTCTTTTAATAAAATCCTTCTACATACATTTAAACCACCAGTAAAGAAAATACAAAAACCCAATTCAAATTCCATTTAAGTTTAAATAAAACTGAATTAAGTTTTAAATTCATGAACGAACATGACCTCAGCTAAGAAAAACGCTACCTGTATTTGATATATATAGGTTTCAATATGATGACTAGCATTTTTGTTTTATTTGGCTTGAGTAAACCTGACCTTAAGTATCATGGACCTGACAGGGATTAAAATGTCCTAAGTATATAAATATGTGCCAATATACTAATATATATGGGAATCAATCTATAGACTTGATAAGTACATAATGTACAATACATTACAATGTAGTATTGGGGGAAATTTTGTTAAATACCCTGGGTGCCACTTAACCAGATTTTCACATAGATCTAAAAGCAATATCTTTTATTACCTTTTGGCCAAAATTGGCAGCAATTTCTACATGGAAATTTCTCATTATAGGAAATACTTATGAAATTCTATTTTGTCTTTATAAGAAGGTTTATTGCAGTCCTCAAGATAAGCATCGGTCCTCCGGCCCAAGACCAGTAAACTTTGTTCGGACCAGTAAATTTTTCAGTTTTTAATTAGAACTACATTGTATATTAAAAAAAATTCAAGAATTTAATTCGGACCAATAAATTCAAATTTTCATCTTGAGGACTGGTATTGCACTTGAGGTTTTCTAATTTACCCCACTGCTAATAAAGTCAATTTATGTATTTTCGCTACCATTTGATATAGATCCATGTGATATTTTTTTTTAAATTATTTCATAATTCAAATTGTCAATTTTTAACTCCTTAGAACTTATTCTTCTTAATTAATTGCATGATAAGCCATGGATCTTTTAGGAAAATAAATCAACAAACCATATTTAAAGTAGAATTATCTCTACCATTATACCCTATAATAGTA
Organism: Bathymodiolus septemdierum; assembly: GCA_963383655.1. NCBI lineage: Eukaryota > Metazoa > Mollusca > Bivalvia > Mytilida > Modiolidae > Bathymodiolus > Bathymodiolus septemdierum. Next base: position 20,689,304 of record OY726517.1, on the reverse strand, counting down.
AACCAGATTTCCCAAAATTAAACATAACCCCTACAGACCATATTTATAAAGAAATTCAGAACTAAAATGCTACAACCGCCACAATACAACTGAAATATTGTTGAAAGTGGCATTAAACATCATAACTCTCAATATCCCTCTCTTCAAAATGCTACAAATTATTGTATGGTGTGTTCCTGCTTCTGTGAATACAGCATACAATCAGATAAATATAACATTAATTTGCACTCGCTGCAAAACATGCTAGAAAAGCTCCTATAAGGCTTGCTTTTCTACCTGCTTCTAAAGCTCGCACAAATAAATTTTATATTTTCCGATAATGCACATATATGTAATCCATGTATCAATGTAACTGTATGTGCTTTATATGTGTGTTTATGCGATTATGTTAATATTTGTATGTATCTTGTGCTACTATGCATATTCGGTAAAAAGCTCCTGAGAGCTTGTGTTTATTGTTATACAAAAACCGAATTCAAATAAAGTTTTCTTATCTTATCTTATCTTATAATAAAAAGACACTACATATAATATTCTGGGATTTATAGATACCCTTTTATCTCAGGTAAGTAGTTGGAAATGGAGAATTTCTGTAGAAAACAAAAATTACCAATCAAAGTAAGAACTTACTAAGGACTAAAATAAACTTGATTGATCTTGTTTTACGAAATACATAATTATTCAATTATGATGGAGGACGTAATTATTGGTTCCATTATCAGTAAAAGGTACAATATAAACACATGGTTAATTAATCAACTTGATCAGAAAATCAATCTAGAAATCAATATAATGACCCCTTTCATCTCAACTATTCCAATGCTCCATTAAACAAGAGAGCGAGTCAGGGAGTGATTGTTGTTTATTGCCAAGTCAGCAATTTTTCAGCTACGGTATATGATGGCGAGAACAAGTTAATTTTCAATGAAATGATGAGGTCTGCTTTGTACTAGACCAACACGCTTAATTGGATTTTTATAGTGCTAGCTCACTGAAACAACAGTCTGCGGATAGACATATTGCCCCACTCGGACACATTATCCTGATTCCAAGCCAACCAATCTTTGCTCTTTCTCCTTAATGCTGCATGTTTAGCGGAGAAGCAACAAATACCAATTTTAAAGTATTTGGTTATTGATTATTTAAGGAATATTTGAAATTGTTGAACAGGTTATACGATATAACCTGGTTTGGGTCAGTTTACGCTGAAGCGGTTTATGAAAAGCGTAAACTGACCCAAACCAGGTTATGCAAGTATAACCTGTTCAACAATTTAAAATATTCCTTATAATTTAATTTTTTCAACAAAATTTAATGATTCCTCGATTTTAATTACGATTATTTCATGGGACTATTTGAATTTGTCGTTGATGGATGAACATGTTGGTGATGTCACAATACCAACCCAGGTTATCGAGTATAACCAAAATTTTCTCCAGGTGGATTAGCCAATCAGATTGAAGAATTCAAATCAAATTAAATTAATAAACAAGAGAAGTGTGGACACAAAGATTTCTCTCACCTGTCTATCCACGAACCATTAAATTGACACATATTATGATAAATGTATCAATATTGATGTGCTTGTAGGCTATGGATTTCTCCTATTCCTTCCCATGGTTAATTAGCTTGGTAAAATTTCCGTAATATTTTTAATCACCTCTGTGGTTAAAATTTATGCATGAGAATTCCTGTCAATTTTCCTCCGACCGCCAATAACAATGGTGGTTATGTTCATAGTAGAAACAAATTCTTCTTCTCATAACAGTCAATTATGATATTTCTACACTCTCAATAGATAAATTTTCAAATCTCTAAGCCCAGGCTAAAACTCGAGCTTTAAAATTTTAGAATTTATCTTTTGTGAGTTCAGAAATATTGTAATCCACTGGTATCAGAAGAAGAATCTATATGTAGCCACCACAAAATGATATGTCTGACTTTGTAAAATTAGATTTTGAACCACTGTCCTTATTAAACAAATTTACAAAATATTTATTGTAATCTTAATTTCGTGATTTGATACAATCCACAAAATCAACGAAAATAGGTATACCATAAATAATCATGAATTCACAGTAATATTTGATATGGGGGGGAGGGGGATCAGTTTTATTGGTGGAGGAAATCAGAGTACCCGGAGTAAACCACCGACCTGTCACAAGTCACTGACAAACTTTATCACATAATGTTTTATCAAGTACACCTCACCTGAGCGGGATTTGAACTCACAACATTAGTGGTGATAGGCACTGATTGCATAGGTAGTTATAAATCAAACTACCATACGATCACGACCATGGCAGCCTTTACAAATGATTTTGTCAAATAAAACTGATTTAAGTCTCAGAAAATATCACAGGAAAAATCAAAAACATTGATGTGACATTTCTCATGCCTCAACAAATGTGTGATTATATGTTACATAACCACATTTATATGTTACATAACCACAATCTAAACACCACAAGTATCAAATTTCTAAACTCTGTGTTAATTGCCTAGCTTAGCACTATTATATCAGTTCAATATGATTTAATAGGATTTTATCAGCTTAAAAATTAAATTCTTATTAAATTTCTCCCAGTACATGTAAACAATTTAATTAGTAATTAATGGGGAATGACATCAATATTTAATCAATAAAAACAACAACATTCTGCAGTTAAAAGGGTCATTCATAGGCAATATTATTAAATAAAAGGCTATAAATTCAATGAAACAGTATGAGGTTTTTTTTCATGGATTTTGTAACAAAATATTGCAGTTAAAATGGGTCATTTATTGGCATTATTCAATAAAGGACTATACATTTGTAAATTCATAGATAATAAAACAGTACTATGAGGGTTTTTTATGGAACTAAACAAATTATGTCATTAACCCTAAAATAAGATTTTTTTGTGTGTGTTTGTAAATGTAATATTTTTCAATAACCAACCAGGGGCCGTCATGGTTCTTGATCGTATCGTAGTTGGATTTATAACTACCTATGCAATCAGTGCCTATCACCACTAACATCGTGAGTTCGAATCCCCCTAAAGCGAGGTGTGATAAAGTTTGTCAGTGACTTGCGACAGGTTGGTGGTTTTCTCCAGTTTCCTCCACCAATAAAATTGACCACTATGATATAACAGAAATATTGTTGAAAGGGGAGTTAAACACCATAAACCAACCACCAACCAAACCACCTTACGATCAAGGCCATAATGTCCCCCTTATTACGGTCTATACATGTATATAAATATATATTTTTTCAGTTTTCATGAGAAAGTTATAACTGTCAGGACAGACTGTATACATTTGGCATTATTTTATTACAAATAATTATTAATCTTAGGTCTTGATCAAGGATACATCTTTGTAATTAATGTCTTTTTCCTGTTTACCTCTCACAACTGAACTGATAATAAAATTCCAATTAAAATTTTATATCAATAATATGTCCAATGAATATGTATACCTAGTATTTTAAATATTACATCCGTATATTATATTATATATATCTATATTACGAATTTAGTTTGTTACACATATTTTCATTGGTTCCTCAACCCTGAATGTCAGCATATATTCGGAAAACAGACAGGGTATATATTTCAGTCCCCCAAAAACGATTAAAACATGGACAACAAAACATTACGCTTCACTGAATCAATGGTATAATACGGAATAATAAATGTATTTTTACCAAATTAAATGCTGTTTTTATACTCAAAACGGTTGCATGAACAAAAAAATATTACAACGGTTAATTCCGTCACAAATACCTGATCGATTCAGCAAACTCCTATGTTCCACAGCTGTACCATAACAAATAAACAAAATGTTGAACCTTGAAAACTTTCGACGTCATGGGGCCACACCAAGGTTTTATTTACATGTTGTTAACATTTAAATTATTGAAACTGTTTCGCAATATGCGACACATATTTTGACGTCATTGAAGAATGATGTCAAAGGTACAGAAACGGACATCTAGAGATACGAAAAATGAAAGTAAAAGAGGCAAATTTATTTAATACAGTTGAATGTTGTATTTAAAAAAAACAATGGTTAAATCCGTAATATATCTGTTATTCAGCTATCAGACAGGGTATATAATGTGACATTCCCGGCTTATGATATATATTCCCTTCGGCTGCACCTCAGGGAATATAGATCCTAAGCCGGGAATGTCACATTATATACCCTGTCTGATAGCTGAATAACATATAATATTATATCATAGGTAGATAATGTATGCTATTAGATTAATGGAACTGCTCAACATATTTTTTTCTAAATGCCCTAGAAATTGGATCCTGAATGTGAATAAACAAGTATATATTATCCATAATTTCACACAAAGGTAATGACAAAATATGTCTGCATTTTTACTTACAAAAGAAATACAAAAGAATACTGAATTGAACTACATTTAAGAATAAAAATAAATATATCCTGTTTATTTCTTATATCAAATTTAATATTAATATACACTTTGGGAAATTCATTGATGGGATTACTGTATTAAAAACCCAGAAGTTCAGGACATGTTAATAAAAATCCTATTAGAGTACAAGTAACATTGTCTTCCCATGTTAAATGTAGATCTATCTGTTATGAAATGCAGGTATAGCACTGTACAGGTAGATTTTATTGTATATTAAGTTTGTAAGCAGCTGTCACCTGGTGCCTTTTCCATTCAAACAACTAATTAAATCATATTGTTAAGCCACTGTTACACAGTAAAGCAAGTATCATGATACTTGTATCATAAACCAAAAAATACAGTGTAAACAGTGCTATTACTCTGTATCATGCAACTTTTAGAAGTTGCATGATACACACTTTGGGATAGAACATGTTCTTTTCTGTACAGCAAGGATCACGATACATTTTTATCTCTGACCAATCAGAACAGAACAGAACAGAATTTTTATAGGTCTGAAATCCATATACAAAGGATTGTTACCAAAACAACACATTAAATACAAAACAAAGAGACTGTTAACTACAATCAAACTACATATATACAGAGATCTTGGTTTGAGGTCAGGAGGTTACAACATCATCAACAAATAAAAGCACATGGTCACCACATGGTAAATAAAACATGGCTGGAAAGGGAAAAAAAGTAGTGATGTTATTTGGTCATTCGTAAAAACTTCTTGAGACCACTTCGGTCCTCCGATGATAATTCTTGTACCAAGGCATGGTATGCCCCATATTGGTTTCTCCTTGCAATCCAAGGTCTAACCCACAATCTTCCGAAATGGTTCCCTCTGTATTGCTGAATTCCAGCAGCAATTAGCAAAATACAAACAGGGATGATACTGTCTTCATTGTCAGGATTCTCCTTTTTTTGGCGGGAACAATTTGTAAATAAACTCTGCATGAAACGTGCTACTTGATTTAGTGTGTAAACTTACAAGGATCATGATACAAAAAGTTGCATGATACAAGTATCGCGATACTTGCTTTACCGTGTAACAGGGCCTTTACTTATATAGGATATTCTGACATGTCCTTCTTAGTCTTTAATACAGTATTCTCCCTTTTTAGTTTTATAAAGTCACCCCTTCTACAATCAAAAAGTGGCCTCACAAGAGGGGTGGCCTCTCTTAATAGGCATCGATTACATAGGTACATGTCAATTCTGCTACAATATGCATTGGGGTTGGGTTATGGTGTTTAACACAACTTTCAACAATATTTCAGTTTATATCGTAGTGATCAGTTTTATTGGTGGAGGAAACCGGAGTACCCAGAGAAAACCACTGACCTGCTACAAGTCATTGACAAACTTTATCACATAATGTTGTATTAAGCACACTTTGCCATAAGCGGGATTTGAACTCATCACGTTAGTGGTGATTGGCACTGATTGCATATGTAGTTGTAAATCAAACTACTATAAAATCATGACCATGAAGGTCCCTTCCCTCTTATAAAGTCATCCCTTCTGCAATTAAAAAGTGGCTTTGTAAGAGGGATGGCCTCTCTTGATAGGCATCGATTGCATAGGTACATGTAAATTCTGCTACGATGCGATCATAATGGCTCCTTAACTGTTAGAATGTTAACAACTGTTACAGAGATCCTTGCATCTCGCCTTTAGAAATGAATCCTGAACTCACCATTTTCAATTGGGACTTGCCAAAGTTTTCAAATTTCAAATGTTAATATATATGCATAGGATCTATTAGGGGTTACTTTTTTTATTTTGCTACTTTCATCTAGTACGAGGGCTGTCCGTAAAGTTCATAGACAGGTCCCAATTTTCCTAAAAAACAACGTGTTTTTCAATTTTTTTTAGTGATACCTGTATTCCTTAATTAAATGCGATGTTAGATATAAAAATATCTGTATCAGATTTTAATTTCCTAACTTAATTAAATCGATTTTGTAATGTCTGTCATAGGGCACCTGGAGCACAGTATAAATTACGTGTAACTTCTATGTAGTTACTTGTGGTTGGCCATGATTTTTTTTCATTTTATCGCGCAAATTTAAATGAAACTTGTACTGTGACGTTGATAGTGCTCTCGACATTACATCTGTAAAATTTGAATCGGAAGTACTCTCAGATGTCTGCGGAGTTCAGTTTTCAAACCTTGAAGATGAAACCTTCTTCATCGGAAAAAAATACGTTTTCAAATAAGGTAGAGCAGAGGGCCATTATAAAATTTTGTGTCAAAATAGGAAAAACGCCAACTGAAACGCATAAATTCATCAAACAATCAGTAACACATTCCAATGTTAGTCGCTCGTTAGTGTTTAAGTGGCATAAGAGATTTTCTGACGGTAGAGGTAGTTTAATGGACGATAAACGCGAGGGGAGACCGTCTTTTAAGATGTTGTGAAAATTGACGTATGCGACGTTATTGACGGTGACAGACGTTTAACTGTGCGTGAAGTTGCGGACAAGTGTGTTATATCAAAGACAACGGTACATGAAATTTTAGTTCAAGAACTACACATGAATCGCATTTGTACGCGATGGGTACCCAGAATGTTATCAGAAGAAAATATGCCAAACAGAACTGAGGCATCAATACAATTTCTTAGAAAGTTTAGCCATAACGAACAGGATTTCTGGATAGAATAATAACCACAGATGAAACATGGTTTCACTACTATGACCCGGAAACAAAGCAACAATCAAGTCAATGGAAAAATGTCGACTCTCCTTGGCCAAAAAAAGCAAAAGTGACAAAATCTTTAGGAAAAAATATGTTTATTCTTTTTATGGATAGGAAAGGAATGATTCTTACACATGCTGTTCCCCGTGGTCAACAGTTAATGCAGATTACTATTGTAAGGTATGTAAAATTATAATATAATTCGAATATAATTCGTACTTTAAGTCTACTATGATATTAATATTTATAAACATATGCGAAAAAATATTTTATGAATGGATTTTTAAAGCCTTTCAATAAAAGTTTTATTTTACACTCGTTTTTTGTTCCGTAGCTTTACGGAAGAAACGACCGCAACTAGCATCAAGTTTAGAACATGTGATACTCCACCAAGACAATGCACCAGCACATACCTCTCAGAAAACTCAACTTGAAATAGATTTACTTGAATTTCAGTGTTTAAAAAATCCACCGTACAGCCCGGACTTGGCACCAATGGACTTTGCAGTTTTCCCCTACATCAAATCCTTCTTACGGGGAATGAGGTTTGACAATTTAAGTGAATTAAGACAAGCCGTAATGAATGTAATATTTCACATGAAAACTTATCAGTTTGTGCAAATTTTTGATGACTGGTTAAGACGACACAAGAAATGTGTGGAACTTAAAAGTGACTACGTGTTAAATTTCTTTGAGCGCTTGACGTCAAAAACTTTTACCGCTGTGCTCCGGGTGTGAGTATGTTTATTTATAAGATCGAGAAAAATTCATACTTGTAGTTCATTTTTATTTACAAAATTTTGTTCACTTATCGAGTAAACTCTACTATAAATGAAAATTACAATTTCTTTTTTTCAACAAATTAAATAACAAAATTATAGAGATTGTCCACGAACTCTACGGACGGCCCTCATATTTTATTGGGTTTTTTGTCTATGTAAAGCCCCTTAGGGTAATTTTTTTTAGATATGGCACTATAAAATCAAATTAAATTGCTACAGGTATCCCTATAACTAGAGGCATACAAAGAGAAAACAATAAATAAATGTTCATCTAAAATTCACAAATCTAGAAAAAAATGAAATGTAATGTGTACTTACTGTTCTGGTGAAGTCTGCCTATCAGATGTAGGCATTATTCTGGATGGAATACACAAGGATAAGACACCTCAGATTATCTCCCCTTCTCACATTGTTTGATTTGTAATCACATCTCAACTGACTTTCTGATGTTTATATATATATACAATCTGTTAAAACTAAAAATAAAACAATCATATCATCAGCATTGAATCATCTGTACATTTCACAAATCTTCACTTTTTTTTATAAAAAAAAAATGAGTCATAAATATGCATTATATAAATCATTTGTTTAAATCTTAATTTAAAATTTGACATCCCTAATTGCCATTATTCATTTGATATTTAAAATCTGCACTAAACTGATGCAGACCAACTGTCAAGTAAAATTATTTACATGTAGCAGTACTGTACATGAAATTGGTAAAACTGCACATAGACCCTCGTATGTTATATTTGCATCATGATAAATAGTATGTCAGAGTTGGCATCAATGACCTTGTATTTATTATTCTTCTAAAACAATTTCAAAAATGTAATTGTTCTGAACCAGTACACAACTTGACAAGTAAATGACAAAGTGTCATATTTTCATACCATTAATCACTCAGAATGCATTATGTAGTACACAGCATCAAATGTTGGAGAAACCTTTATAAAAACTCTACAATAAATAGAGAAAGGACGATATTGCAAAATACCTAGAATACTCAGACTTTGTAAAACCTGTAATAAAATTGAGGATGAAGAGCACTTTATATTGGAATGTACTTTAAACAGTAAATTGAGAACTGATCTATTTGCAATTCTTGCACAGGAAAACCCAAATTTTATGCAATTTTCCAGTGAGCAAAAACTAATTTATCTTCTTAATCCTACAACTACAGCTCATGTCAAAATTATAGGCTTCTACATAATAAAGTCATAAGAACTAGAACTAAGGACAGAAGTCTCTTAATTTGTTCATGATAAATTGAGATATCTTGTTTACATTGTTTTTTTTTGTGTTTTTCTTTGGGTTTTTTTTCTGGTCACAAACATGTATGGATGTTTGTTTGACAATAAAATTATTATTAAGAATTTCATTTTCAAAATATTTTTTTTTTATAATTTTGAACTTTTTGTACTAAAACAATCAAGGTACAAGTACATGACGTTCATTGTGCTAGAACAGTCTTCGCGCTAACCCACTTGCCCGAAGTCCGGGACAAATAAAACTGGATTCAGACAAGTGAAAATCATGAAAGAATTTGCTTGAATAAATAGAATTTTTTTCTAAATTAGGCTTTCGGGTAGGTGAGTAAAAATATTAAGTAAAAGACTGCTAGAAAGAAGGGATATGGATGTAAATGAACATGTAAGGATATCCAACATTATACTTAGACACAAATTAAAGTGAAGGAACAGCTTGTAGTAAGAAGGAATATGGATGTAAATGAACATGTAAGGCTATCCAACATTATATTTAGACACAAATTAAAGTGAAGGAACAACTTGTACATGTAGTAAGAAGGGATATGGATGTAAATGAACATGTAAGGCTATCCAACATTATACTTGGACACAAATTAAAGAGAAGAAACAGCTTGTAGTAAGAAAGGATATGGATGTAAATGAACATGTAAAGCTATCCAACATTATACTTAGACACAAATTAAAGTGAAGGAACAGCTTGTATTAAGAAAGGATATGGATGTAAATGAACATGTAAAGCTATCCAACATTATACTTAGACACAAATTAAAGTGAAGGAACAACTTGTACATGTAGTAAGAAGGGATATGGATGTAAATGAACATGTAAGGCTATCCAACATTATACTTAGACACAAATTAAAGTGAAGAAACAGCTTGTAGTAAGAAGGGATATGGATGTAAATGAACATGTAAGGCTATCCAACATTATACTTAAGACACAAATTAAAGTGAAGGAACAACTTGTACATGTAGTAAGAAGGGATACGGATGTAAATGAACATGTAAGGCTATCCAACATTATACTTAGACACAAATTAAAGTGAAGGAACAGATTGTAGTAAGAAGGGATATGGATGTAAATGAACATGTAAGGCTATCCAACATTATACTTAAGACACAAATTAAAGTGAAGGAACAACTTGTATATGTAGTAAGAAGGGATATGAATGTAAATGAACATGTAAGGCTATCCAACATTATACTTAGACACAAATTAAAGTGAAGAAACAGCTTGTAGTAAGAAGGGATATGGATGTAAATGAACATGTAAGGCTATCCAACATTATACTTAGACACAAATTAAAGTGAAGGAACAGATTGTAGTAAGAAGGGATATGGATGTAAATGAACATGTAAGGCTATCCAACATTATACTTAGACACAAATTAAAGTGAAGGAACAGATTGTAGTAAGAAGGGATATGGATGTAAATGAACATGTAAGGCTATCCAACATTATACTTAGACACAAATTAAAGTGAAGGAACAGATTGTAGTAAGAAGGGATATGGATGTAAATGAACATGTAAGGCTATCCAACATTATACTTAGACACAAATTAAAGTGAAGGAACAGCTTGTAGTAAGAAGGGATATGGATGTAAATGAACATGTAAGGCTATCCAACATTATGCTTGGACACAAATTAAAGTGAAGGAACAGCTTGTACATGTAGTAAGAAGGGATATGAATGTAAATGAACATGCAAGGCTATCCAACATTATACTTAGACACAAATTAAAGTGAAGAAACAGCTTGTAGTAAGAAGGGATATGGATGTAAATGAACATGTAAGGCTATCCAACATTATACTTGGACACAAATTAAAGTGAAGGAACAGCTTGTACATGTAGTAAGAAGGGATATGGATGTAAATGAACATGTAAGGCTATCCAACATTATACTTGGACACAAATTAAAGTGAAGAAACAGCTTGTAGTAAGAAAGGATATGGATGTAAATGAACATGTAAGGCTATCCAACATTATACTTGGACACAAATTAAAGTGAAGGAACAGCTTGTACATGTAGTAAGAAGGGATATGGATGTAAATGAACATGTAAGGCTATCCAACATTACACTTAGACACAAATTAAAGTAAAGGAACATTTCTTTTATTGCTCTTCTTCATTTCACATCAACTGCTGACAAATTTGCAAGCTGAGTCACCAACTTTATTTCACGACCATAAAATTTTTCAAAACAAATTATCATTCATCTAGCAATTTTCATTCTCAAGGACAAAGTCTTACTTTTACAGAGTAAGTGAAGTCAGGATTTACATGTGGGCGTATTATCTTAATATATGGATTTTTATTTCGAAATCATAAGATACAAAATATATATATTATCTATTTCTGATTCATACTGCAGTGTGATGAATCTACATTTTATATCAAGACAAAATTATTTTTAATCTTTCTATTTTGTAGCTTACAGACTGTTCTGACAGCATATGAAGATGTATTCATATTATGGGTTTGGGAGTTTATGGTGTTTAATGCCACTTTCAACAACATTTCAGCTATACCATGGCGGTCAGCTTAATGTGGTATCAAATACACCTCCCCGTGAATGAAGTTCAAACTCACAACTTTAGTGGTGATACATTGTAGGCACTGATTGCAAAAGTAGTTGTAAATCCAACTACCATACGATCACGCTGATCCTTTCATTTTATGAAAAGAGAAAGTTTAAACAGTGATGATCAACAATTCCACCAATATAAACAATCACCTCTCATCTTCACTCACTAGTCACTACAAAAAAAGACAATGACGTATGACATTGGGAATCCAGGTCCTGGCTTGGGACAGGCGCAAAAAAGTGGTGGAGTTAAATCGGTTAATGGAAATACATAAAATATGCTAAAAATAAAAAAAAATTAAATATATTTAGGGCCTGTTGTGGTCGTGATCCTATGGTAGTTGGATTTACAACTACATATGCAATCAGTGCCTATCACCACTAAAGGAGTTTGAATCCAGTTCAGGCGAGATGTAGTCGATACAATATTATGTGATAAAGTTTGTCAGCGACTTGCAGCAGGTCAGTGGTTTTCCCCAGATCTCATTCTATTTGTACCAAAAAAAACGTATCCCTAACCCTCTTAAAGATTTCTTTATATAATAGTATTTATATAATAGTATTTTCATAGAAATTAAAACATACCATATTTTTTCACGGCTAAAACATAAAAGGTGATGGTATCATGATCCCCATTAAATATGTAAGATATAAACAACTTTTATTACCATAAGATAATCAATCTCCAGCTCATATTTAATCATTTACAAGTTTTCAATCTCCTGCACTGATTTGAAGCATTATAACTGATAACAGTAACAAAAGCTGTATTGATGGTAACTGTAAATTAAAATAAGAAAACACTGGAGATTTGACACATCCTGTCCATATCAAAATAAATATCTTCTTATATTAATTATCCTAATGTCAAACTTCCTCAAGGTATGAAAATGGAATTAGCAGTGATTCAGTTTGACACCGGTCTCAGGACATTTGCCCACCTATTTCTTAACTTGTTCCGAAGAACTAAATATAAAAATTAGTTTAATAATTAAAGAATAATTAATGTCCTGAAGATTTCAAAGACTAGATGAAACATTGAATTAGTGATTAAAAGTTCAATTTAGTCAACCTAAAATGTTTAATGGTTTAGGGTGCTTAACGCCTATTTCAACAATATTTCAGTCATATGGTGGTGGTTAAAAAAAATTTAATACATGTATTTAACTTGTATAACATACTAACATAACCATAAGCTTAGGTCTATCTAAAGTAATGTACAATAACAGTTAGGCCATTAGGGTCATGCAGGTCAAGGAATGGATATCATTGACATGCCTGATTGTATTTTTAGCTTGATCCCATGTATTGTTGATTAAAAATGACAGGGACATGATATAATAACCTAGATATTAAAAATCCCCCAGAAATTTATAGTCTGATGTTCACCTACACCTCACCTTCCTGTATTAACTAATCTGGATAGAAATGATGATTTATTTTCAATTACCGGTAGTTTTGAAATATTTGAAAACAAGTTTTCCCTAAAATGGTTAGAACTACATTTTTGTATGTCGATAACATTTATGTATATCTTGCTATATCGCAATCAATCAATTAGAATTCAAATCAATACACAAAAATACCTTTATCTAGGACAGTAACAGTCAATAGTTTGGCATAATTTGTTTTACTTTTTATTTTGTTAACTAGTGATTAAATTGTACAATGCATTAACCCTGTTTTGGTACCAATTTCTGGTGTCATAATAATTAGCCAGTCACTTTTTTTTAATAATGTATTAGACCATCAAAAAACACCAAGCTTCTTATATTTTATTTTTATAGAATAACTGCAGTTATCAGTAATTTACAAGGGGGTGGGTGACTCTATCTTGAATATTTCATTTTGAAATCATGCAATGCATACACACAGCTGTATAGGGTGCATTACATGTATCCACATTTGGGAAGTATAAAATGTTAAAACAATTCACAATAATCCTTAAAACCATTTCTCGTCACAAAAACAAATGCATGTATCATTGTATGGCTTTCTCAAATTGAAAAGTGTGCAAATTAAATAAAAAAAATCTTTTTAATTTGTTTGGTGCAAGGTTTCTGTAATTCAGCTTTAGTTTTTAAATACAGGTTTTCACACACTTTATATTTATTAAAAATTGTTCACACCAAACTCCTTCGACAACTATATTATATGTATTTCACTGATCATTTCACCTTTTGTAATATATATTTTTTTCCCCTTTGTAGAACTGTACCAGATTATACTAGCAGTATTTATGCTGTTTTTGGACATTTAAATCATGTTTTATTTATAATTCACTGTTAAAATAAAACTGTTTGATGTGCATCTTAATCCATACAAGGTCTTTGTTGTTTCATTCAAGTAATTTACTTAAATTCAGACGGATGAGCATAGCAAAGGAGAACACAAAGAATCAGATACATGCTATAGGTGACCCTTCTAAACAGAAACTACATGTTTACAAGAAAAGAAACTAGTGTCTCCATACTAATTGTGTGCCTAGACACTAGTGCTGTTTTAAATGTCCTGGCTCCATTATAAATACTTTATCCTAGACCAACTCGAAATACAATTTTAATCTCAGATTTGGTGATAAGGGGACATGGAAGGTGTGCACTATACTACAGATCAACAAATATATAGTAAACTTTAAAAGCAACCATCCAATAATTATTCATGCATAGCTTGAGTTCTAACAAGTTTGTAGTTTCCAAGAAAAAGCTTGGTATACATTTTCCCATTATTTGATAATTCAACTACATTTATAGTTATTGATTTGCACCAAATTTACTGGACAAACCCAGACAATGCAACCATAGCCACCAAAAATGGTCTTTTTGTTGATTTTCATCTTATATCACATGACTTCTAAGTTCTGTAAAACATATTGTGGTTTATGGTGTTTAATGCCACTTTCAACAATATTTCAGTTATATTGTGGCAGTCAACTTTATTCAAATATTGGTGGAGGAAACCGGAGTACCCGGAGAAAATCACAGACCGGTCGCAATTCACTGACAAACTTTTATCATATAAATGTTGTATCAACTGCACATTACCTGAGCGGGGTTCACACTCATAGTGTTAATGGTAATAGGCACTGATTACATAGGTGGTCCAACTACCATGCAATCATGACAGCCCCATGTAAAAATATTAATTCTGGTAACAATATAATGCTTAGTATTCTTCTAAAAGGTTATCATTTCCAATAGCTACTTCAGAGATCAAAAAATAATCCAGGCCCATAAATATATGACTAATGATTTAAGCAGGGACATTTTGTAAATGTAAAAATGCACATTGACCTATGCATCTGACAAAATATACGGTTAGAGTGTTCATTGCCACTTTCAACAATATTACAGTTACATCATGACGATCAGTTTTATTGGTGGAGGAAACCCGAGTACCCAGAGAAAACCATTGACCTGCGCAAGTCACTGAAAAGTTTATCACATAATGTTGTGTCGAGTATGCCACGTCATAAGTGGGATTCGAACTCACAACTTTAGTGGTGATAGGCACTGATTGCATAGGTAGTTGTAAATCCAACTACCATATGATCACAACAAAATACATAAATTATATCACATACAATGTACAGTAGGTGCAAATATATAATAACCAAGTGCCATCATGTAATTGATCTCTACCCTTTAAATCCTAATGCAGTGAAACCTGTCTAATCCGAACCCTGAATAATACAGAATCCTGTATAAACTAAACTATAAATAAAGTCCCAAAGTAGGAAATCTGTGTCAATTCAACCTGAATAAACCAAACACCCCTTACTATCAGAATGCTGATATGATTGATTGATGTTTAACGCCAACTTTAACAATATTTCAGCTACAGGTAATATCGTGGCATGAACAAATTTTATTATTAACTTAGACACCCTTAGAAATAAAACATAAAACATACTTGTCTATAAAACAATCAGATTATATATACAAATAAAAGAAACATTAAAAACATAAAACCCTATATTGAGAAAGTATGATATCAAACTATATTTTTGTATAATAATAATAATAACAATAATTTTATTGTTCCAATTAAGGGCCCCCCGAAGAGGCAGAGAGTTACATATAAAACAAATATTGATTCAATGTACATATAACAAGTCAATACAACATTTTTATGCCGGACAGAATCAGAGACAAAGTAATGATATACACTATACATATAAACACTACTTATGACAACAATAATCCCCTCTTCTAATATCTAGACAATCAATAATATATTTTCCCAGAAGTTTAAGTACTAATATGTCTTCGTTTGTAAAAAGCCATATAAATTTTGGACAAAGCTCACCTATATTATTGAACATGATTTCTCTATTGTCAATGTATAATGGACAGTTAATTATAAAATGAAGTTCATCTTCAGTTTGATTTGAAGAACATTTTTCACATATTCTTTGAGATCGTTCTACATAGGGTTTCTTATATCGATCCCTTTCTATTTTTAGAATACAAATCAATCTCCTTTAAAAATAAAAAAATTGTGTCGCCAGCGACATTTGTAAATATATTATATAAACTGTTGTAGAATGTCTGACGAATGTCAGCAACATCTACACAGTCAAGTAAAACATGTTTAAGTGAATAACTGGAATTACACTGAATACATTCCGGTCGTTCGACAGCCTTGATTTCAATTTGCCAACATGGTGCTACATAATACCTATCCGACATGATACATTGTTGTATTATGGAATATATGAAAATATATCTAGACTGGGCACAGGGCCTTATCACTATCCACATAAATATACTATCAATGTATTTATAAACATCTACAAGGGCGGACACCATTTTTTACCCCTGCTCGCTTCAAGTCGTGTTTGTTTTTTAAATTCCTTCTAATATATTCAAAACCCTGTTTGGTTCAACTCGCAAGACCTTATTCTTTTCCAAAAATATCATGACCTCCCCACGACTATCTCTTGTGAAGGCGCAGCGGTCGTTTTTGTCAGGAATTCACCTGAGTAGAGAACTCCATGGACCCAAAGTGAAAGTAACAGCGCCACCTATAAAAAAACGGAAGTTCGGAACTCTCAGGGTTTTACCATTCGATATTTGGTTTTCTCGTCAGTTAGCCTGTTTCTAAGTATAAGAAACCGCGGGAAATAACAGACGAAATAATAAATTAAAGAAAATGGACAGCATTCAAGAAAAAGCCTTGAAAATTCATTGTATGCACAAGTCAAAAAATTTCAGTTTTCACTTCAAATCGTCCCGCTCGTTTAATGATGTTTGAATCTTAACGGTATTTTCCTTACCTCAAAGCTAGAACCCTGAGAGTTCCAAACTTCCGTTTTTTTAAAAGGTGGCGCTGTTACTTTCACTTTGGGTCCATGGAGTTCTCTACTTAGGCGAATTCCTGACAAAAACGACCACTGCGCCTTCACAAGAGGTAGTCGAGGGGAGGTCATATTTTTTTAAAAGAATAAGGTCTTGGGAGTTGAACCAAACAGGGTTTTGAATATATTAGAAGGAATTTAAAAAACAAACACGAATTGAAGCGAGCGGGAGTAAAAAATGTGTTCGCCCTTGTACATGTTTACACATTGTCATTGATAGTATATTTACGTGGATAGTGACAAGGCCCTGTGGACAGGGTACAGTCAATATTGTACATAGTCTCTCCTTTAGGCAAGCATGGTTGTTTTAAATTCAGTGTGAAGATGCTGTTACTGCAGCCCTGCACTTTAATGAAAGAAGAAGAAGAATACTGTGACTTGTTGATATTACTATTAGTCAGGTGTCAAAATTTAGATTTTTTTCACTTCATTTCTTTTAAGTTAAAATAATGTTGGATTATCTACATACTATTATTGAGAAAAAATATCATATTTTCTATTTAACTGTCATAAAAAAAGAGTCTGTTAATGTGAAAATAAAAATGATTATGTAAACATAAAATAACGGTATTTTAACACGCTTCACTGCACACAATATTTTGACAGATTCAATCGTGTTCGTTTGACAAAATGTAAACAACTATAATTTTGTATGGTTTCTTCGAGTTATAAATAAATAAACAAATTTCTAACAAAACAATGTTTGAAAACTAATTTTACTTTTC
Organism: Bathymodiolus septemdierum; assembly: GCA_963383655.1. Taxonomy (NCBI): domain Eukaryota; kingdom Metazoa; phylum Mollusca; class Bivalvia; order Mytilida; family Modiolidae; genus Bathymodiolus; species Bathymodiolus septemdierum. The sequence continues at coordinate 20,671,450 of OY726517.1, read as the reverse complement.
ATTTTGATTGTGCTAAACCTTTAAAAATATCCCAGAAATTGTAAGAAAACATAACCTGACTTTACCTGCAAAATCAATCACCTGCAGACATTTTCTCTCATGGAATGAACAAATCAGAATCGATTTTCCAAAACACAAGCACCAATCAAAAGTGTCCTTTTGAAATGTCCCGTTATCGGACAATCGTAACTACTCGGCCATTCTCGCTACCCTGCAAATAACGTTATTTGCAGGGTAGCGAGAATGGCCGAGTAGTTACGATTGGTTATCGGAAGTTTTGACTGGTTGCCTTTTTTTTTTTTTATTATTTCAAACCAGATAGTAAAAAAAATTGAACTTTGAACAGCTTCCTGTCTTGCTGTAAATAAAACTTTGTGACAACACCAAATCGGTATTTAAAAGATTTTTTAGTCGTTATAAGAAAGTAACCCTAGCAAATTTCTGTGAGTCAGGTTGTGGAATTCACTACCAAACCAGATAGCTAATAATAGCCCAGACTTGCCCTTGGATGCTTTCAAGTCTGGTGCCCAATCATTCCTGTATTGTTAATATATTATGTTGTTTTTATGTTTTTATCCTATAAAAAAAAAAAAAAAAAAATGTTTATTCATAAATGTATATATGTTATTCAAATTTTCGTTTCCCTAGCATGCCTTTTAAAAAGTCTTCAACACATTGAAGTTTAGAAGTATCATGACTTTCATGTAGATGTAGAGAGTGTCAGTTTCTCCACAGTGACATGCGCCCTCCCGGCCACTAAATTTGCTCATAATTGACATAAATAACATGGATAATACTCAAATTTTGAGTCAAAATAAAACTAAAAAAGGGAAAACGCTCCAACTCCTTCTGTTTTTATTTGTTGCATTTTTTTTATCCCTTGCAAAGATCTACTCTTTGTTTTTCTTTTTCTTAGCTAGATGGATAGCCGATATTGGTTCTTCTCTTTATTTTAGGTCCACCATTTTTTTTGGAGGGGGGAGGGGTGCTTCCAAATATTTTAAATTATTTGCTTTTCCAATCTTTCGATTTTGAACTTACCTGATGAAGGTTAATCCAGAAACGTGTTGTCTGCATTAAATTATTATAATAGATATCTACATTTTTATTTCAATTATTGATTTGTCATAATTATTTTTGGCTTTGGGTACCCTATTATAATCTACAGTACTACACATCCAATTATTGATGGAAAAATTTGCAAATCATTAAAACAAAATTAATAATTCCTATATCTCCAACATTTCTTCTACCCATACAGGAGTGAGCATAGTTATTTTTTTTTATCAAAATTGAAATTAGTTATTCAATACCCTCTCTATACAATGTTTGATATATTGATAGTTTCTGTGTGTGAATTCCCACCTTTAATACAACTTATTGTGATAAAGTTTAACCGACTGATTTACAAAAGGTTGGTGGTTTTCTCCTTGCATTCTGTTGTTGCCTTCACCAATAAAAATGACTTCAATGATTTAACTCAAAGAGGTATTAACACCCATAGCCAGATGCTAAAAGTTCTATGGTAATAATGATAATAGTGATATGGTTTTACTTTTGATCATATTCAGTGTTCACTGTGCAGTTGAGGAATAATCTATATTAAAGTTGGTCTGTAATGGTCGAAATATCATGAAACTCAACAGGAACCAGTATTATTGGAAACCTTAAAATTCTGAAAGCTGATATGATGAGAGAAAAGGATGAAAACGTAGCTGCTGGCTTGGGACAAGCACAAAAATGTAGCTTGGAAAAAAACAGTTGATGAAATCCCTACCCTCCATTTGATATCTAGATCTACAGTGGCCAAACAGATGCAGTAAAACCAGTCTTGTATGACTTTCCTAGGGAACATTGAAATAGGGTCACATGAGACAGGTGGTCACTAAATACTGGGTTAATGAATATGAAATGCACAGTGAAAGGAAGGTCACATAATATACGTTATTCTTATTGCTTAATAATAATAGTGGTGGTTTGCCGTCACTCAAGCAGGTTTGACTGTATAAGCAAACAATTAAAAACCTACACAGATTCTCTTCAAGTCAGAAATCTAAGTACTTTAACAGAAATAATGACCACATACATTTGTATTACAAAATGGACAATAGAAAAGCAGGGAAAGTGAATGCAGCAACTCGCTTGAATTAGTACCGGTAATAACTAATTGCCAAACATTCATATAAAATACAATTAAAACATTTTAGTTGATTCTATCTATAGATATCTATTGTTTCAGGTTGAATATGTCTAGCTTTCCTTCACCTGCCATTCAGCAACGTATACTTGCCAATGTCGACAAAATATATGCTTCTGATGGTCATTGGCTGTATGGTGTATCAAATCAATGGATGACAAATTTTAAACATCAGTTTAAAAATGAGTCCGATGTTAGTCAAACTTCGACTGAAAATTCATGCCCGCCTTTAACGGTTGATGCAAAAATTGAGAATAATGATTTTATATCGGAAAAATGGTGGAAAATTTTTGTATCATGGTATGGTGTGGAAAGAAATACAGCAATAATAAGACGTCCCACTTCATCAGCATACCTCTCAATAATGGATGGAAATGTCCAACATACAGTGTTAAGTCATAAGGAAAAGGATTTTTTAACAATATCTGTTTGTTTGCTGGCTGACTATGAAGATGAATCACTACACAAGAGTATAATGCTGTATGGCTGGGATACATTTGATTTCGTGGAATACCAAATTAGGAGACTGTTCAAAATATCACCCAAATGCAAGAGTCGTTTGTGGATAAATATTCAAGAAAATGGATGTGATACCATATTTGACAATCTGGGGGAACTTTCTGAACCAGTTATTACAAAAGTTTCTCATCATCTACCATGGATGTCTAAACTGCTTTGTGCTAGAGGTCAAATCACTTCTCCTACCGAGAAAAATACATCTGACCCATTTTCACTTTTTGAGCATAATGTCAAGGTCATTGTTTCACTTGAAAAGTTTGCAGTAGATTTGACAACAAATAAAAACAATGCACAAGGCTGGATTCAGCATGCTATTGATTTAGAGGGAGAATGTGATAGTATTGTTACCCTAGCAACCATAAATGATAGATGGGATGAACTTTTTACAAACTATTTAAATGAATTTACAAAAGAAGTTGGTGACATTGCAGCTGATAAACGTGGAGTCTTGATGGATGCAGCAAAGGAGATTGTCAGTGAAAAAGTTGTACAGACAGAAAAACTAAAAGCTAAAATGGAAGAAAAAATGAGATGGCTCGATGAAAGAGAAAAAAGATTAAATGAAAGAGAGGCTGCTGCTATAAGTATAGAAGAGGACTATAAACTAAAGTTGGTCAAGTACAAAGAAGGACTAGATTCATTTATGAAAGAAAAAAATCGTCTTGAAGCCGAGTGGAGAAATGTCTGGGAGCAAAATAGGATAAAAGATTCCCAAATGACTTTAAACATTGGGGGAATAAGATTTACAACTTCTCTTACAACTCTAACCAATGTTCAGGATTCATATTTTGTTCATTTATTTTGTGGTACACATATACCCAAACCTTGTGAGGATGGGAGCTACTTCTTTGATAGGGATGGTACTCATTTTCGTTATATTCTAAATTACTTAAGAAATGGTCCAAATACTATTACAAGTATTCCCAATGATGAGACTATTCTGCACGAGTTACTAGGTGAGGCCAAGTATTATAGGCTGTCAGAGTTAGAGACACTGATACAAGAGAAAATTGATACACCAAAAGTAGAAATGATAGGAGACATGGAATATGTCTCTTATCCTTCATGCTCTTCACTGTCTTCCAAATAAAATTATTTCCTTTGATCTCAGTTTGATTAAAATCAAATCTCTCACTTGCTCCCCTTCACTGATATACAACAGTGTGTGTGATCTGAAGAAACCACATTCACATGCAGATGACCTTATGTTGCTTTCCAATGAAAAAGGTTATTAGGATACCATGAAAGCATCAAAATTTAAGATTAAGCTGCTTTGTTTACTATAACTTATAAGCAATCTGATTGTTGGAAAAAGGTCATAACCCATATTTATTATGTCATTAAATATTCATGACATAGGATGTGACCCATATTGTGATTTCTTCAGATCTCTCATACTGTGGCATGTCTGTAAAATGGTGCAAGTGAGAGATATGATTTTAATCCGACTGCTTTACTCTCTTGAGTACTACATTGTATGGGGGGATGAAATCCCAGCATGCACTGTAGTATTCATAGCAACCTATGTTATTTAAGATGATATGTAATATAAAACATCAAGATTGAGAAAGGTTGTGCCAAATAACTTTCATCAGAAATAATTTGCATGTTAATGAACATGAAAGTAAATCTATTTGAAAGTCAACTAAAAATATAAATACATGTGTGAAGAATATATCTTTATCCCTGTACTTTCATTTTCATTTGAAAGTACATAGATATTGTTAATTGTGACAGTCCATCCATCACACTCTCCTTTGACATTGACTCCTCCTATATTTTATATATCAGATGTCATGATTAATTTTGGATTAAGTGATTTTTTTTACGACCTGTAGATATGAACAGGGTGTTGGAATTTAGATTTTTGGTATTTTGGACCAATAAAGATTCAAATGTCATATATGATAAATATATATATGTATATCTTGTGACTTGAACTCTTACAATTATTTGTCTTAAAGTGAATATTTTTTGGATTAAAATTATTTCTTATGACCTGTAGATGAGCAATAAGGTCTTCTACTTTAGAATTTTTGGATTTGGGGTTCAAATGGCAGAATAAAAGGTTATTCTCGTATTACATGATATAGATGTATAGCTTTTACAATTAACTCAATGTTAACATTGTCTGTTGCTGTCACCAACATTTAGGTTTACACTATTTCAGAAATCCTTGCAACTCGCCTAGATGAGTCCTGGACTTGCCATTTTCGGTTGGGACTCGCCAAAATTTTCTGAAATGTCTTCTGGACTCATCCAACGAAATAGCTACAAGTATCCCTGTTACTTGTTAGGGATTTTCTTGAATAACTTCAGCAAACCTTTGTATTATATTTTTTTGCAACCGATGGATAGAAGCTTATTTATATTGTAATCATATATATATTAGTTATTATATATTATATGGAGATGACCTTTGTAAGTTGGTACAAGTTGCGTCCAATCCTATTGTTAATAAAATTAGCAATAAATTATTTATACTAGTAATCTAAATCTTATTCATGGTCTAAATATTGTATCTGAACAGCTTTTTTTCTGTTTAGGCTGAGATTTTGAGCTTAGTTTCTTTGTACAAATATTATGTGCCCTAATGTTATGGTTTATAAATCTTGAACAACTTCATGCAGTCACCTCTATTAAGCAGTCACCTGTATTAAAAGGACACCTTTTTCTTGTGCTGTGATAAAAAATTTCATAGAATTAAACCTGTTTTAATGGGTCACCTGTCTTAAAAGGACACTTGTTCGTTATCCCAAAGTTGACCTCTTAATACAGGCTTCACTGTAATTACATATAGTTTGAAAAGAAGCATCTTTCTACTTTGTCAGTCTGTATTGGTGGTATTCTTGTTAACATACTCATCATGGTACATTGTGGGTTCAGCCTCTGTCAGATAAAAACGAAAGAAAAGAAAATTGATATTTTCTGCTTCTTTGCTAAGCACTCTGTCAGCATTTAGGAATTTTTGTGCATAATAATTGCCCAGGCTGATGCAATGATTTTCTTAGAAAGCAATTTAGTATTATGAACATCACTAATAAACTGATTCCAGGTTGTGTTCTTCCGATAGTTTACAAGACCGTTTGGTGAGCAATATTTATCAAAAATGAGTTCCATTACTAGTTTTAGATCTAATGTTATTTTGTTGTATCTATCAGAAGTTATGTTGTTTTATACCTATGACCTTAACAGGATAGCCAAAATCGGCAAAGGTCACCTATTTCTGAGGCACTGACTACTGGGCGGGTGATCTCCTTGGGAACTAATAGTCCACCAGCAGAGCCCGATGTATCGACCCAGTGATAGTAATAAAAACGTAGATATCAAATTTAGTGCACACGACGCGTTTCTAAAATAACCATCATCAAGGAACACTCAAGGCCAAACAATTAAAAAAGAGTCTGGGAGCAAGAAAACCAAAGGGCCTAAACAGGATAGCCAAAAATCAGCTAAGGTATAGAAGCCTAATACTCATTGCAAACCAGTTTATATACATAATATTGTCGATATACACGCATATGCGACAGACGTGTGGTCATACGGGAACCTAAAAGTATCTTCTCACGATCCAAGTTCTGTATAAACAAGTTTAGTTAGAGATGACAAGATCTAGATCTATAGCTTTTTTTAAACAAACCACCCACTGAAAATGATGTTACTGAATTGATAACTACACTAACGGCAGGTTTTAAAAAATACACAAACAAATCATCAGGGACGTGGTAGAGGATATAATGAAGGGTGGGAAGGAAAACGGTCCTGGTTGTGATATTCCCCTCCAGGCGATAGTGCATTTTGCCAACTGTATTGTTGTCTCTGGTCAAATACCAAAGACAACTCCAAAGTTTTCTAAAAGTGGTTTTAGAAATTGGAAAAGCGCAATGAGTGAAAAACGAGAGATATTTAATAGGCATGCTAATTTGGGGTGACACAGCTCCATGACGGGAAAAGCTGAAATGTTCCTTCTTACTACTGCAGTGAAAAACATTCTGTATCTGTATCTGTATTATACTGGAAGTTATCTCCGTCACTGAGCAAAAGTTAAATAATATAAAATGTTATCAAAGCGAGTGATTAGTTAATAGAACATTATCGTGCACGTGCCACCCTTCCTTCTATTATTGGCGTCATAATAATGTCAGATCAAAGGAACATTGCTTTCGTGGAAACTTGCTGGAACAAGCATGCAAAAAGAAGATGGAAACTTACAATATTTCATAGATTGGAAAGCTGAATTTTATTAAAATGTGAAGTCGCATTTATCAAATTCAAAACACAAATATTTATCGCCAAAAATTAAAAATGAATTGATTCAGCGGTATGAAATTTAAATTTGTGCATCTATAAGAAATTTCGTTCAATTTTTGTCAGCCAAAAATGGCAAATAGATCGCTAACAGTTCAACTCTGTCCAAAATGGCATCAGAATGTATCTCGTGTAGTCTAATGATGTTCTCGCCGAAAACGGAATTTGGATTGCCCAACAGCCTTCTCCAATTCGGAATCCGGAAAATAGAATTTCGATTCGTTAACAGTCATCAATGAATGGGGTTTCATTCTTATTACCACACCTTAATTTGCAAAATCCACAATGGTCGCATGTTTTCACAACAACAGAAGACTGACTTTTCCTGTAATAACCGTATACAGCATCGTGGGTAACCAACGGCCGATCGTGCCCAGATCTTCCCCACTGATGCATGTCTGGGAGCGTAATCAACTTGGACTATCAACGATCCAGCTCCTTTTTATTTACGCATTTGTAGTAACTTCTATATCACTGTTGGTCTTGTTGTTATTGTTTTTGGCCATCTGTCCTTTTTCAATTTAAGGGTTCTGATCGATTAGTCCTTTGGCATCTTCAAACTTTATTTACAGAAGCCAGAAATAGCATACGATTACACACAATCAACATCGCTGTTAAAAGCGTTATATGTTTAGCATATAGGATCCACAGTCAGTAACCTGTTCAAAGCCGCAGCCAGGGGGGGGGGGGGAGGGGGGAACACCCCCCTCTAAAAAAGCAAACAACAAAAACTTTGCGTATACTCAGATGGCTATCATTCTACCATAGATAAACAGTTAATGTAATCAAAAAGGATATAAAAAATTTCTTGCATTTTGATCAATTTCTTCCTTTGATTATACTGTGTAAAATGCTAAAACCATCAGACCCCTCGCCTTTTAGTTGTGTACTCCCCTTTCAGAAAACCTGGCTACGGCCCTGCAGTGTCACGACACTTCACCAAACATTTGTTTCGCTTGCTTTTAACCTCAATGTGTACAACTTTTAATGTGCCTGAATTTAATTATTTTTCTGTAATTTTCGATATCACACCTCTTTCAGGACTTTCCGTAATCGGTATCACATTCAGTGTTATTCGTCAATTTCCGGAAATGGTTTCTTGTGCCAAGTATATGTTAAAAAGATAAGTTAACATCACCTTTTTCACATCAGATCCCTCATCAGCCTTTGGTTCTGATATTAACCCTCGTGCCTACCTTCTCTCTGGCTGGTATATTATTAAGGTATATATTAAATACTATGCAGTAAATTTTAATCATTAATCAAATACTCTGAAGAGTTCTCCTGTATATATATTATTATTTCCTTAATATGGTTTAAATTGTTTGATCATATCAAATTAAGCAAGTGACTACTATATATAATAAAGCAATACAAGTCCTACTTTACACCTGCCCTTGGTGACTCCTGCATATGGACTATTATGTTGTACATGTGCATCAGTCACGAGGAGGACATTGTGTTTGCGTTTACTATTAAAATTAACTTTTTTTTATGATACAACGTAGCATAGCCATCTTACTGATGTCACCATAGACATAATTCAACAGAGATCAGATATATATATATTGAAATGATTTGACAGTTTGTATTGTTTCTTTGTATAATTTATTATTGTGTATTTTGCTGTTATATAATCATTGTAATGACTTTGCCCCGTGTGGGATCTTAATTGGAATTAAAAATATCTTATCTTGTATCTTAAAAGTCCTTGTTTTTCACTTGTCATAGATAATTTTGAATACATGTCAAAACGCCCCCGTTTTTTTTACCAAAACGCCTCCACTATTTTTTAGAATAAAAGTTATTTTTACCAAAACGCCCCCACTTTTTTATTGCCAAAACGGCACATTTAATCATTTTTTTTCTACTCAAGCGAAGATATATGTATCATGTGTGATGTCTTGTAATTCAAGATTTGTCCAGTAAATTTATATATTGTATATGTATACCATGCTTATCTTACATCGGACGACAACGAACTTGTATATATATATACATTTATACGCTCCGGTAATAGTGTTTATAAGTATATAAAACTGACTTATATTCTAGGCAAAGTTTAGGAGTCTATAATGTAAAGGGGGTAATTCAAGTGGGACTAAAAGAAACAATAAGCCATGGTTTGATTTAGAATGTAGAAATGCACGTCAGAAGAGAAAGAGTCAACCTCAGCTCTCAGGTCAATACGTCAAAATTATTTGAATTTAAAAATAAATTAAATGCCGCCCCGGATGCTGGAGAAGATGATCCAGATTTTAATATTGACTAAAATTTTATGGATAATCTCTACGAAAATATCAATCTCTATATATCCGGAGAAGAAATTTTTGATTGTATCAAAAATCTGAAAAACGATAAAGCATCTGGAGAAAATGGTATAATCAATGAGTACATTAAATCCACTGCTCATCAATTCTTAAATATATACGAAAAGCTATTTAATCTGATATTTGATTGTGAAATTATCTCTGAGAATTGGGTGATTGGCAAACTTAAACCTATTTACACGAACAAGAGTGACTCAAGCGAACCTAAAAATTATAGACCCATTGCGATATTAAGTTGCTTGAGGAAACTTTTTATCTCTGTTCTGTGTAACAGACTTTGTACCTATTCGGAATACTTTGCTGTATTCACTAAATATTAAGCCATATGGCCACATCAAGACATTCTTTTGTTGGCTTTGTACATTTGTTTTTTCACAATACCTTCGGAGTTCGGTAATTTTGTTATAACCCTTATTGGCTTGTGTGTATTTTGACTTTCTTACCCGTAAAAGACCGTCGGCACGGATAAAGGCATATAATTATTGTAATAATTAAAGAAACATATAAATTTAATTAAATGCAATCATCATTAATCAAATTTATAACTTTAATAAATAGATTAATAAAAATATAATAAAACAAAAACGAAATATTAATAAACATTTTAATTACATAAAATATTTGTTTACAATGATTTATTTTGGAAATAAAGTGGGGCGTTTTGGTAAAAAGTGGGGGCGTTTTGGTAAAAAGTGGGGGCGTTTTGGTGAAAAGTGGGGGCGTTTTGACCTGTTACCATAATTTTATATCTACATCTACTTCTACATCCTAAATACAGGATTTTGTATAATCATTTCAATCAACCGTGTCATGACCGCTGTTTGACGATGAAAGTTCGAATCATCGAGAAGATTTACCATCATACTAACAGTCCAATACTTAGTACACCTTACCGTACCGATAGAGAGTTGTTTTGGATTAAAGAGTTAGGTACTGCAATGCCTTACGGTTGCAATGATAACATCAAAAGAATGGGAAATTTGTCCAAGTCCTGGATGCAGCGAAATCAACGTGATGAGCCTTTTTAATACTATTCCAAGAACTAAGCGTAGCCTTGGTTATAAAAGAATTCAACATCCAAATGTTAAAAAGGCCTCTAAACCAAGAACGTTACAAGATACTTTTAATGGTTTACTTTCTAATATACAGAAACCTCTTGGAATTCATCACATTCGTACAATCTTATTTTCACTACCTGTAAACTACCTCAAAGATCTTAGGGATTTTGGACTTGACAAAGGAGGCGTAGATCCGTTTTCTCCTAAGTACAGATGGTCTAGTATTATATGTGACGTGGCGTCCTTTCGTCTTTTCAAACCAGTTCGATCTGAACCTCTTCATGATAACAACAAAAAATCCTCCATATTCCGTTTGCTAACAAAGGAATCGATGCTATTAACATCAGCAACATTCTTAATGGAAAAGAGGTCGTAAAAGAAATTCCACCATATTTCAAAAATCAATCTGTTCCCATTTTCTCCTATAGCTACACTAACAGCATTGGCTGTAAAATTCTCAACTACAAAGAAGCATTGCAAGATATTAACATAGAAGAGTACCTTAAGAACCTTCTGACTTGTGACTGCTCCCACTCTCCTGTTCAATACAACCCATCTGGACATGTAATCACTGGTGATCTGAATATCATTCAACATGAGAGTCTCCGAAAGGTGATTTCTCATGGTCTTAAATTCAGAGAACCTCGACACATCAATTGGAAACATAATTTCAAGATAATTATGGATGCTGTTGAAGATTATGCCAGAAGGTGGATAAAGAGAGAAGTAGACCAAGATCCTGAGTTAAGAGTCCTTGTCAGACTGGGTTAGAACAATTAGGTATCTAGTACAAAGTCGGATTCACAAACTCAAAAATGATGTTAATAGTCGACCTAAGTCTGTTAAGTGCCTTTCCTCTCTTCATGACAAATATGTTATCGTTCCTGCGGACAAGGCTTCCAACAATATCGTGTTTGTATGTAAATCTTATTACTTCGAATGCCTAATCAAGGAATTAGGCATAAATAACAACACCTCTAGTAATACCACATACAAACCAACTTCGTTCGACAAAGATGAAATCCTAGCTAACCACAGATCATTCATGACCTCTTTAAACATTCCCTCTGGTAAAGAGTCTGAGGATTTACCTTATTTATATTGGATACCTAAACTCCATAAGACACCATACAAAGAAAGGTACATAGCGGGATCATCAACTTGTTCGACGAAAGAATTGTCAATTCACCTGACAAAGATTCTGTCTGCAGTAAAAGAGGGACAACAGAAATATTGTGAAACTGTTTACTCGCGTAGTGGCATAAATCACATGTGGATTTTATAAAACTCTAAAGATCTTTTGGATAACCTTAAATCAAGATCTTTCTCTCAGGTATCCTCCATCAAAACTTTTGATTTTACAACTCTATATACCACCCTACCGCTTGACAAATTAAAAACCCGCTTAAAAGAAACAATTCACAAAGCTTTCAGTCATAGAAACTATGGCTCAAAATGTGTTGTGTTAGGCTACAATTCCACATATTTTTCAAACAAATTTCAAAAAGGTAAAACATGCTACTCCGAGGAACAAGTGATCAGTATGCTGGAGTTCCTCATCGATAACATATTTGTCTCCCTTGGAGGGATACAGTTTCAGCGGGTCGTCGGCATACCAATGAGTACGAATTGTGCCCCTCTTCTAGCCGATTTATTTTTATGCTCATATGAGTCGGAGTTTCTTCAAAAGCTTGTAAAAGATAATAAGATTCATGAGGCTAGAGCCTTTAATTTCACATACAGGTATATTGATGGCGTTTTATCTATCAATAATTCTAGATTTGCAGAATTTCTTCCATTGATATATCCTCCAGAGCTGGAAGTTAAAGAGACCACAGATACCGCTTCGTCCGCATCATTTTTGGACTTATACCTCGAATTTGACGACAGTGGTCAAATCAGCACTAAAATTTATGATAAACGGGACGACTTCAATTTTAAAATCATAAATTTTCCAAATATGTGCAGCAATATACCAGCTTCTCCTGCATATGGTGTTTACATCTCGCAATTGATTCGCTATGCAAGGGCCAGTAGCAATTATTCTGATTTCCTGAAACGTCATCTTCATCTGAGAAACAGGCTACTGGACCAGGGCTATAACAAGATTCGCCTTATTCGATCTCTTAAAAAGTTTATATTCCGATACCAAGATCTTGTCGAAATATATTCCGTCTCCGCAGAAAAGATTATAAACGATGGATTTTCATATAGTGAAAATGTATAAAGATAAGGTGTCAACAAAAATGTCAAAAATATTTTTTTATCAATGTGTGACGTAAAAGTGTCTTTGACATTTACTTCACTGAGTTTGGCGCTGCTTTTACAACTGTTTTACCTGTTTTGTTCAAGTATTGTTATAAATACTGTTATAGTGACAGCCGGAAACTTTGAGCCATAATGAAAGGGGGAGGTTTGGCGCTTTAAAATCTGATTCAATCCACCATTTCTTTAGAAATGCCTGTACCAAGTCAGGGTCATTACGGTTTTCACAGTTTTCCGATTGTTGACTGATTTTGTCTGTTGAGTTTTGATTTTCCCTTTGTAAGATTGTTCGGAGTTCGGTAATTTTGTTATTACCCTTATTGTTGAATTGCAAATGGTCTAAACCCCATCACGCAAGTATTTCAAAAACATGTCGGTTGTGCATGCAAAATTAAGAAAATTTTAAGGAAATAATTTAAACATTAAGGAAATCCATGTAGGAAGTGCTCCGAAGAATCGGAGGAAGCCTACCGTTATAGAACGGAACAGATCTGAATTAATCCTTAACCCGAATAATCCAGTCGTTATATTACGCTCCCGCTGGTCTCTACATTACCTCGTCCAGCGACAGTGCCGATAGAGGGCGCAGTATTATTCGAGTTAGTTAATCCCGTGCTTTTATCGCAATATTTCTACCGGAAGTGGACTTTGCAACATCGGAACAACAAACGAAATAGACCTTTTAAAAGCCCTTTAAAGTCTCCTGACGTTTGCGTTGCGATAGAGGTACTGATCATTGAACCGTCCTGCCATATGAAGGGACACTTTATCTCATGCAATCACTTAGACACCGTCATATACAATGTCTACACAGAAACTGTCACTGCTCTGGCTTAAAAATAAATAATATTTTGTTTCCTACCAATAAAACCCAGTGGCAACTGGGCTTGCACAATATTATCCTCAATGCATCTAACTTCGTCATGCATAAAGCTTCGTCACCTTTGCGTTTTTCACGTGTACGCCTGTGTTCGTCCAGTATCCGTGCATTCATCAAGCTACAGTCCATGGACATGAGAGTAAGACGAGTATTCGTCACCTTCGATTTTTTACTATAGCCTCACCGGACGCAATTACGAACGAAATAAAATTGATGTGCCCTAATTGTTCCTTCAAAACATGAATTAAAAAAATGCTTTTATAAATAGATACCCGCTAAATTACTCGTGTTTTGGGAGAAAATTATTCATGCGCAGTTGTTGAATGTTTGCAGACGACAGGTTTTCATATTTGTAAACAGAAAACGATCGACAATTGCACTTGGAATCTATCGCTAAAATTCATTGAGGTACGCATATTTTGTTATCTTATGCCTGTAATTGGAAAGAATATGATCTCCTGATTCTATGCATATGTAAAACACAGTGAAATTAAAACAAAAACAGTCAATATAATACATTTTCCTTACCTTGATCTATCCCAAAATGTCGAAATCCATGATGTTCATTGAAGAGTCCAAGGAATTCCGAATGCAAACTGGCACACATTTATGGTGTGAATAAAGGAAAGGTTTTTATATCATATGTATTATATACAAATGGATATGTGAACATAAATGAATGAATGCTCTTTCAATTTTAACAGTTGTCATCAAATAATTTACACTAGAAAGGTTATTATTATGTCGTTCGAAATTGTTTCCGGATCTAGGGCACAGAGTGACTAAAACGGGTCATGAAAATCTGTTTAAAACCCGTAACAATGCATTGAATAATATATGGGCTATGATTCAAAAGGAATATTGGTGTTTAATCTGAAATATGAACATATAATCAGCTTCATCAGTTTGGTCAAATTTATTATCAAATGTAAATATCATCGAAATTGTACGTAATTGTGTCCGGTGAGGCTATATAATTCATATAAAACCACATTTTTTCAAAAAAATATTTTAGCGCTATCTCTGGGCAGATTTTTATGAAATTTATTTCAAGACACAGTGAATTCTTTGAATTTTATTTGGTTATCTGATATTAATTTTTGTCTGCATGGTTTTTATTTTCTGGTGATTTTAACACAAATGTTGATTTTTCCGATTTTATTTTTATTAAAATGTATAGCAAATTTGACGTCAGAAAACAAAAATTGTCTTTAAATCATGAGAAAATAAAGGCAATATAATGGAAAATCATGCTAAAATGAACAAATAATCTTTCAATATTTCTGCTTCTTCTGGTGCAAAAATAATCAAAATCCATTTAGAAATGACTTCACAATAATTTTTTTGAAAAATGTGGTTTTATATGAAATATATAGCCTAAAATCGAGGGTGACGAATACTTATGTCCATTGACTGTAGTTAGTTTGCAGATGCCAATTTTCTCCACTGACAGTGATTTAAGTCAAAATGCGTTTCAACCAATTTAGTACCCCTTTTCCAACACTTT